>JAPYYV010004831.1:0-12078 GCA_030522625.1 Copidosoma aretas
GTGGTGTAATAATACTACGTGATGCTAATCATCACGGGCACCTACCGACTAAAACCATCCTCCCCAAGAGAAAGCCAGTCTGATGGACTATTACTCTGATGTAGGTGTTGAAACAGGAAAGAAGAGATAGAAGCAGAGAAATAGTGGAAAGGTGAAAAATAACGGCGAAGTTCGATGACCGATCACGAGACCAAGGAAAAAATATGGTCGGTACTATACGCATCAGGGCGAAACTCGGAATATTGAGGTGTTAAAGCAGCCTCAGGGACGACGGGAGGGAAAGAGAAACACATCCTGGTCAGGCATCAGATTTATGAGCGAAGATAATTAACTCGTAGATGTTCTTCCCAGCCGCACCGATAGTTGCAGGGCTGATAGTGACTTTTTTGGATGAACTGGCCCAGGTGTTGGCCCCCCCGGAAGAGACTCGCCAGTGCCTCATTCACCAGGACCATGAGCTTTTGGCTTCCCTGATGGGAATTGACTTAGCGCCTACTGCCAGTGGGAACCCACCGACCAAGCGTCAGGGCGCGCCGACGACCTCCCCAAGGAGGGATTGCCCCCAGGTCCAGGAATTATCGGGAGAAATTGTAGTCAGTCCGCTAGAATAGGGAAGAATGTGTTTCCGGCACCTTGGGTACTTTTTCCATCGAAAAAGTCCGAGAATCAAAATTCCCGAAAATTTTTCGACGAAAATCGAACCCGTTTTTGCCTTGAGTCTGTCAGGCTAGGAAGCTAGCACGCTAACCACTAGGCCATCGAAGATTAATTTGCTTAACCCCAAAATGCGTTGACTGCCCTTTGTATCCTACCTGTCGTTTACTCCTCGAGCCATGAAAAGCTTACTTTTCTTGAGGACTACACTCCTAGATATTTATAGTACCTTAAAACTACCAATACCTCCCCTTTAAATTCAAGCTGATTTTTTCCTATCTCTTCTCCAATTCTGAAAATTAAGATTTTCGTTTTTTTTATGTTCACTTAAAGCCCATTGTTTGTACCATATTTATCTAAGTATTTTAGCGTTTGTATTGTGTCTTTAGGATGCTCCACGCATAACACAGTGTCATGATCAAATTTAACATGATCAATTTTTTGGTTTTTTTACTGTAGCACTTACTATATTATTCTCTATCTACTAATCATCTACATCCTCTATAAATAAACTAAAAAGTGCCGGGCTTGATGGCAATTATCAATAAAATTTCTCAGACAGAGAAGAAGGAAAAGGACATTTAGAACTACTAGGAAAATGCGTCAGTAAGTATGAGAAATAAGATATTAGCGATTGTAAACGCATAAAAAGTAAAAAAAATTGGTAGAGAAGTCTCATATGTTAAGGGAGAGTTAAGCCGGCTCTAGAACAAAAAATAAAACAAGCGACTTTATTTTTGTACTGAATAGTTTAATTGACAGAAAACTGAAGGGAAGAGGCAATAAGTCATACGCTGTCCCGTTTCGATCTCTCCTTGTATACCCATTATTCATTACGAAACGTACGTTTTCGCACAATTTTAACAGATTGACGTCCTAACTGCTTAGTACTTTATGCTCTGACTTCCTCTTGCTGCAAACATTTGTGTCGGTTCCCACTTGCTCCTTTTCTATCCTAGCATTTAAATTGCCAGTTATTATAATTCTATCTCTGCCGTCTACTTATAGTTGAATTTGACTTTTAAATTGTTTTAGCATGTTGTTAGACGCGCACACAGGAAAAAAAAAGAAACAACTTAATTTGTACACGCTTATACTCTGCAGAATCGGAATGTTGCTGATGTGACGTCTATGTATGCATCAATGTGTCGCTATGGGAAGTGACAAATCGGATGAGAGCGTGGACGGGACGACTCAGACTCAGTGTGCGCGCCCGCACTGGCGCTACAGAAATCTGACGAGAGCATAGACACAATGACACGGACGCGGTGTCAGTGCACGCACTGTAACTACAGAAGCGAAACCATGGACAGGACGTCTCGGATGAAGTCCGCGCACGCATTGCCTATGCTACTACAGGAACCGGATGAAAGAGCAGGACAAAATGCCACCGACACAGTGTGCGCGCACGTACTTCCGCATATGCCATGTAGCCATGTCTGCCTCGCCGGCATCATTATTTTGCAGAATCAAATAGGGGAAATGGTGTAGAGAATTTAGTTAGTAATTGAATAGCTGTCAAACACTGATAAAATTCTTATAGACAATATAAAAAAAATCAATGATTTTGTAATGAAATTATGAAAAATGTAGATCGAACTTTGATGATAATTTAAAATAAAATTTAGCTTACTTTCGAAAGTAGAAAAAAAAGTCTTATAGTCAATGAAAAAAGATAAATAAAAAATTCAGAGGTTAGCTGCTGAAAAAGGTTTTCATCTTCCTTAAACATGACGGTCAGTTCTACGCAAGTATGTCGTTGTGGAAGTAGGGCAGGTAGAATAAGGAACAGAAGCAGGACGAGGGTGATGTACAGCAGCAGGTGGTATCTTAATGGCACATTAGGATCAGGGCACTGCGGGGTTGCCTTCTCAAGACAGGACCAAAATGGCAAAATCCACTGCCGGAGTTTAAGGTAGCAGCAGCTCCTCATCAAAGCCCGAGGATAGCATCAGGTTGGTGGCACGCTGCAGTGGAGGGCACGAGGTTGTGCGAACGCTGCTGTCTGAGGTGTAGGTTGTGTCAGGATCGTAGCGTGAGGCGCACTGTCGTATGGACACTGCTGTTGAAGCTGTTAGTGGCAGTGCCAGCTTGACATCGAAGCAAACTGCAGAAATAAAAGCAGGAGCTACGGTGCCGAGTTTAACCAGTTAAGGTGATGGTGGTGACGGCAGCACGTTATCTGAGCCGGCCGCGAGGAGAGAAGCCGTGGCGCGTCGGCAACGCTGACCGGCGACAAGGTTGGCCGCTGGAATCAGCGAGGGTGGCAGCCACAGCCCGTCGCGTCGTCTGAGCTGTCAGCAGGAACAGGAGCTGCGGTGACTTAGCGACGCGTTTTTGACGGACAGCTCGGATTTGTTACTCTCTTCTTCCTCATGCGATGCACGAATTATATAAGGGTGCACTGTGCCTCGGTTTCGGCATCAAAATGTTAGATGTGCACAAAAGAAAAGAAAAGGAACAACTTAATTAAACTTGACTGAAAGATTATTCATTATTCGTAGCTGGCGAAATAAAACTGTTTGCTTCGAGTACCAACAACAATTTACATATTTTTTCAATGGTTAAACGAATTCTGTCGTGTTTAACAACCAGAAATTAACAAAACTGTACACTTCTTTGAGAACACTTATCATTTACATACCTGTATATTTTACAATCTTAGAATGACAAAATTAAAATAACAAAAGAATCTTGCATGATTCAATCATTCGAACACGCAGTATTTCTGTTCGTAACACATGTAATCAAAATATTTTGGGTTATTACACACCGTAAATATCTTTGGATTATTACTCATGTTTGTATTTTCGCCATATCTCTATTACTTATACTTATACTATAGTCCCATTAATGAGTTTTCAATTCTTTAAACTTTTTGGTAACTCCTACTAAATTCCTGGTTCACCCTCCTATTTTTGTTCTCTCTGACCGCGGCTTTTCCTGTCCACAGAAATATTTTACTTTATTTCTTTGTATAATCTTTTTTTGTAGATTTTTCTACCCGTGTCTCTTAAGTAAGTACTACTTCGAAAATATTTACAAAATTTCCTGTTAAAACTAAGTTATTAAAACATGCTACATTCCAGGGTACGATTTATTCGCGTCTTATCCTTACTTACCAATGAATATATATTACGCATAGTCTTCTTGCTGATGATGCACTTCCTCCTCTTCGTTTGCTCTCTTGCGTGTGAGATGTTCCAGCCTGCCGCTGAATTCATGCCAGTTATACAATATTCCATCCACTCTGATTTTCATGTATCTTAGCTTTCCTGACTGTTCATTGCTTGTTTTTTCCTCTGAGATACTTTTCAGGCAGTTTATTACCGAAATCTCTATTTCTGTATAATAATTTTTGACATTTACGCCAATGTTTTTGAGCCTATAATTTCTTTTTAAAAACAGTATTGGATTTTTTATAAATTTTGGAGGAAGCAGTAATCCTCTTCCCGCTTCCCAGTACTCGCACCTATTGGACGGAAATGAGTACTCTAGTGTTTCTTTAATCTGTCTCCTGAATTTTTTCTATTAAGACTTTGCCGTTATTCACACTCCTTTTATCGTGACGTACGTTTTCCTATTACTCCCAACCTTTTTGTTATATTCCTATTTTCTTTCGGACATCTCATCCGATATGTTAGTCATGCACTCTTTTTATACGTAGATAACTATCTTTATCTACCATGGGCGTAATTACATCGCTCACCTTATTGCCTTTCTGCTCTTCTTTACTGTCAACTTCTTGTAAATGGACTATATTGTGTCCACATCTTTTATGGCTCCCACTATGCTTTCTCGATTTTTTTTCAACACGATAAAAATTTTACTTTATTTCACTATTGTGGGTACTGCCTAACTCATTTTCCTTTAAAATTTTTTAATTCCTCTTCCATGACCTGGTTTTCTTCCTGTAATTGCACTATTCTAGAATTATCGTATGTAAATTTTGCATTCTTACTATTAGCTTCTTAGTCTGCAATCTCCCAGAATTTATGCATGGTTCAACCTTCATATTGTCTTTCTCCTATGATATGCGTCAAACAGCCAGCCAACGCGTTGTCGATGATATCGCTTTCCGACTTCGCTATTGCATCTAATTTTCCCTCCTTTTTTAGTAGCGATCGTTGTATTTTGCTTTTGCTAGCAAAGATATCGTAGTACCTCGCTTTTTACATACTTTTTTACACCATCTGCCTCCTTGCCGTTCTTTCTAGCATTCCCAAATTTGTTACTCGGTTCAGCACTGTCCTTTTATTAGTCGTTTTTTCCGTGTTGTATTTACGCACTTTTCGTTCACTTTTCGGCGTCACATTTTTCCAAATTGTTTTTTGAATCAAGAAAAGATGGTTGATTGTTTTCTGAAATTTATTTATGTTATCATAATCGCTGATTCAAAATTTATACTGAGACATAAAAAATGTAAAACTGTACTAATGACAACGGGGGGACCGTCAGAGGTGGGAGCGTAGGGAGTTTGTATAGAATTCTTCACACTAAAAACTATATAATACAGAGAGATAAGATATAATAATTATTACAGGGTTTAAATTATTTTCTGTTACATACCTACTAAAAATTATGAACAAAATGTTTATCGTATAAAATTTTACTCGTAAATAATCGATTCTAAAAAATATTCTTTTTAAAAAAAAGGACGTTTCTAAAGTAAAATTTCTTATGTTAGGCTGTGAACTGCTGCGAGAAGTAAAATGTGTTAAGAAATTTTTTTATCACTTTCGTTAAATCCTGTTCTTCCCACAACTACGTTTGCTCTTGGCTCTCTCCTCTACTGTAGCTTAAGTGCTGATATAGCTATATATACGTCCACGCGACGCCAGCTTATACGGTTTGTCGTCTAATTGTGCCAGTGGACAAAGTAGATCAGTCCAGAGAGAGCCAGAGAGTGCGTGTAATAGTATAGATGTATACATCTTACAATATTATACAGTAATTTTGGTGAGTTTGGGAAATAAGACACCCTCCCCGCCCCCCGCCATAAAACCCCACTATGACCTATTACACGCTTCCCACAACCCTCCGATCAACCCCTCACAATTTAAGGTGAAATTTGTTAAATTTCTACGTAATTTTCATTGCTCTAACTTTCGCTTTCCTTCCCTTCAAAAACCCTCCACAAACCTCTATTTACCCCTCACGATTTTGTAACCCCCCTACACGCTAGCACAAACCACTCCAGAAATCAGGTGAAGTTCGATCAAGTTTAGTTATTTCATTTGGGTCGAAATTTCCAATCCCCCATCACAACTTCCTGACAATGTTCATAAAAAACCCCTGAACGACCCCTCCAACCACCTCCTCACTAACCCTTTACCAACCTTTTACAGTTTATGGTGAAATTCGTTGTATTTCTCCGTTATTGTCGTTGTGACTTATGTTTCCCTTCTTCCCACGGAACTCTTCTCTCCGCCCTCATTTGTTAACCCCCCACTCGCCTGCCACGCCCACAAATTCCCATAAAAAAATGTAAAATTCGTTCAATTTTTCCATTTTTACGGTAGGTCAAAATTGTCTCCCCCCCCCCCTCCCTCCCCAACAACCATCAAACCATACATATATATTCTGTACTTTATTTTTTGACGAGAAGAGAAGTATGCGAATCAACAGCAGAGTCTGAAAGTACTTTGAAAAGGATACATCGAATATTAAAGTGAAGAAAGTCCTAGGAAAAATAGAAAAACGGTAATGCTGCTGAAGACGACGCCATTGTAGGGCAGTGTTTCGAAAACCTGCCTATAAATTAGATGATTGAATCCACAAACAAAATAGTTTATGGACAGAAATACATATTCTTTAAGGGTGGGAAATAGCAGGAATCTCATTCAAAAGACAGGGAAGGAGTAAAAAGACGTTAAAACTACAGGTTACCGACGTTTCTAAAGTTTCTATTTTTGTACTAAATTGTTTAATTAAAAGCAAACTAAAGGAAAGTGGCAACAAAGTATATGCTATGTTTGTAGACTTCAACACAGCATTTAATTACATCAATGAAGAAATGTTTTGTGTAAAATTAGAGAGAACCGTCCACCAGCGTATGGTTACAAAAATAAAAAAATTGTTGAAAAAAATCGAATAATGGAAAGAATAACCGGTAAATACAGGCCAAAAGCTAACAAAAAAAAAAAGGGTGAAAAAAGGGTAACTATAAAGCACGGTATACTTCAGTTTATTTGTAGGGGATACAGACTATAAGTAGATTTAGAATAATACAGGAGGTGTTATAGTAGAAAAAATAAAAAGACACTGTCTTGAATTTATTGATGACGTTGCGTTAGGCGCAGAAACTCCTGAAAACATGAAACAAATGCTAAAAGACTTAGATAAATATGATGCAAAAATTACACTAAAAATAAACATAAAAAAACCGACAACATAAGTTGTCAGGAAAGCAGAAGGGATAGGAAAAGATCTATTAATTTAAACAAGACGTATTGGAAAGTGTCTACGAGTATATAGGGTGTTTTAAAAATATTCCAGGAAAACTATACCACGCAATTAAGCTTTACAAGATGAAAAAAAAAGCTTTGTACCAAATTTCGATTCGCTGCGTAGTTTTTGAGATATTGCCAACTGACATTTTCAGAACCCCTTGTATAGACCAAGGCGTATGGTTCTAAACAAAATGTAGCTTCTTGTGGCAGAAAAAAACAACGACAAATAAAATGGAAAGGGCAGTCAACACCGTTTGAGGCTCAAACAAAAGAGCTACAACAAATGGTTGAATCGAAGATTTTTCTTATAGGTTACATAATAAATATATTGCACTTACGGAGCGAAAACTATCGTATAAGAATAATAGAATAAGTAGAAAAAATAAAAAGAAGATTTACAAATATGATGTTGAATTTAAATGCAAAGACACAAGAATATGTATGTAAAATGAAGGCAAATACTTCAGGCTTAGATTTGGGGTGTGAAACAGAAAAAGGAAAGAGAAAAAAATAAAAGGCAGATTTAACGAAATGATGTTGTGTTTGAATGCAAACACATCAGGATATATATGGAGGCGGGAAGGAGTAGCCTCGAAATAGACATAAGGAAAACGGCAGAAAATTGACTCTTAGCACATTTTGAAAATAGACAAAAGCAAGTGACCACCTGCATGCTTAATAGAAAAATGAAGAAGAACTATTAAAAATATCTAACACAGTTGGACATAAAAGTTGAAGTGGTGTACGAACACGTAGAGGATAGGGAAATGACAGGACTTAAAAAACAGCAAACAAGGAAAATAAACATAAGAAAATCGAAGAGAATTCTAGAAAAGAAGAAACGAGAAATATAGAAAAGACCTTTATCAATCATACAATACAGAAAGAATAAATCAAAATTGAGAACTCTGACATCAAAAAAATATTTTAAAAAAAGAGAAAAATATAGCAAAAAGGAAAACATTCAATAAAGATTAAAAGTTCATTGACGAAGACAGAGATATGAGAATTCAGAAAGGACGAAAGAAAAAGTAGTAGGTTCTGCATTAAGATAAGAAAAAACAGAGCACATATTGTAATGTAAAAAAAACATTAGCAAATAAAATAATTTCAGTCGAGGATATAGAATTAAACGATAATCGAGAGATATGCAAGAAAGAAATGATTCATAGTGATATATAAGATATTTTTATAGGTAAGTAAGGATTAGCAGAGCCAACATTGAAAGTTGAATGATATATTTTGCGTTATAAATTTAAATACTTTGTGAATGCAAAAAGAAAATCCAACATTTTCCAATGTAACTAAATAAAGGTCAGTGATAATAAAGTTAATTGAATTAATTACGTACTAGATTCTATTACAGGTACAGTTAGTATCAGTTAGGGAGAATATAAATTTCAAAAATTTATGACACAAAAAAAAAGAATGTAAAAGGATATAAATATCAGTATCAGAAATGAAAATATAAGTAAATAATAAATTTTTATTTTCAGATATAAAATAGGAATTTTGAGAGAGCAGCCGTAGCTTAATTGGTTGAGGCGCAAGTTTTAGTGAGTTGCGGTACGGCTGTTCTAGTAAGGTGCGGGTTTACATCCCGGTTAGGTCGACTAGGCAATTTTTCCAGAGTTGTTTCGGCTATAATTCGTTTCTAAAGTCTCGCGGCTAGTTCTGCATCACAGGTTGTCCTAGAAGTGGGCTACGTTGGCGCTCTGGGTAGGTGCGGGGCTACTTGAAGTAAGGTGGGGTACATGAGTGGAAAAAAAAGTGTAATATTAGTTGGGGAAGATAGGACAAGTGATTATTAGTAACGGCGGGGTCTAGGTTAAAAGGTGCCATACAGTTGGGGGTAGAATCAAAATCCTTCACACCAAGGTGGTAAGGGGTGCCCGTAAAACTCAACTTAAGTTGGTGTACGGGTAGAAATAGAAAAAAAGTAAGAATTTGAAAGTTGTATCCTATTGTATAAACTCATACTTGTAATTAATTTTAAAATGTCTAAAAATTGCGAAAAAAAAGCTCTTAGTTATTTCTGTAATAAGCATCATTATATGAATACTATACATACATATATATGCATACTAGTGGGGCTCCATCCCTCTGCGCGCTCCGCGCGCCAACCCCCATGTTCCAATATTTGTATGCTTATGTCTAAATATAAAAACAAAAATTTGTTTTTTACACACATATGAGTAATTCTAACAAATTGTTAACTTTTCGATTTTTGGTTGAAAAAGAAAAAAAATCTAATGCATTGTAATTAGAATCATTCTTGTTATTTCTATGCTCTGCCAATATTAAATAAAAATCTGTGTTACTCATATTTAAAGATACCATTTTTTTATTGGTAACTAATTATTAACAACAATGTAAAAACTTTACATTTTTGTTACTTAATGATTATTACCGTATTCTTTGGCTTATTTAAAGCATAAAATGTTATTATTCACTGTTCTATAAGAATTACTTATTTCTAAAAATGATAAGATCTGTAAATTTATTAAAGATTTCGAAAGTCTCATCATTTTTGTTGAAAGAAATTTCTCGATAAGAACTTTTAATATTATTTTTCTCAGAGTGCAAGGAGTTCTATAAGCCAAAAAAAAAGTTATTTTGCATATCAATTAGGAGTGTGTCTCTGAAATCGAACGATGTTTACTATAAGTTAAGCGCTACAGAACAATTTTTAAAGTAATATATATATATATACAAAATGTTAGGTATTACGCTTGAAAAAAAATATCTTATTTTCCAAATCTTAAAAAACATTTATTGCTTTGGAAAATTAAAAATAATTGAGTTTTTTTTTACACCAAAAATATCATTAGTAAGTTAATTCTTACAAAAATCGGTAACAATCGGAAATATGGTTATAACTTCTTTGAGGTAACAGGCACGCTTACAGGTAAACAATTTACTAGATCTAATAAGTAGAATAACAAATCCCTCTGATTTTCATTAAATTCTAGAGATAGCTTTTTTTCATTGAAGCAGAAATAAATAAGACAGCGCCTGGTAACACTTAGAAAATCACTGAATCGGTACACATTCGAGCCTAATACTAATAAGCCTAAAATAAATTTTGCTTAAAAAGTTGTGTTAAATATTTGCAACATGATACTATACATTTCTTTTTTTATTGAAGCTAATTTAATTTATGAACATTGTATAAATTGATCAGTAACACTTATTTTCAAAGTTCGATGATATTACTCATCTACGTACAAACATGGATAATATAATCAAAGCAATCGTACAAAGATTCGATTGAAATTCTAACAAATACACTGAATACATAAAATAAATTCACTGACTTATCAAATAATGGTCACATATTTAATACTGCTGATGATTCTATTTGGTACTTATGGTTAATATTGATACATATGCAATCATTATTTTTACAGATACAGTTCTGAGCTTTTTTTTTGATATTTCTGAACATTTAAAATTTGATGGTGGATATATAAGTTCATAATAAGATATCAATGTTAAATTCTTACTTACTATTTATATTTTAAAATTTTTTTAAAAATATTTTTTTCATTTCTCCTATTGATTTTTATATACTTCTACATTTTGTTTTCTTGTTTTATGAATATTAAAAATGCATATCCTCTTAAGTCAATACTGATTTTATTTTAAATAGATTATAATACGTAATTGATCAAACATACTGCAGCATGTCAGAATTTTTTTCTTTATTGACATAATATTATAATTTATACCCCATAGTTCTAAGCTTACAATGCATCTAATTTAAATTTAAACAGATATAATTCCACCCCTTCTTTATTCCTCAAAGTAAACATTTTCTTTTTTTTTGTCTTTTGGTATATTTTTTATACTTTATTTCCTAAAAATTAACATTTTCTTCTTTTTCGTAGTCTTCCAGTTTATTTTTTGTACTTTATTTATCTAAGTATTTCTGCATATGGTTTCTGTCTTACATATGCTGGGCGCCTTAAATAACGTCATTAGATAGTTTACGACAGTAAAGTTTGAGTTTGCCTACTGTTACACCTCTTGTATTACTTTAGATTCACTTATCGTCTATTTTTTATATGAATAAACTTAAAAGTGCCACGCTTCATAGGTACTCTTGCCTTTTCTCTTTCATAGTTTTGAATAAATTTGTTAGCCCCTGGCCGTAATGAACTTTTTTTGTATATTTTTGTATTCTTTTGAACAATTTTGTCATTTTTATACTTATTTCTCTTAAATTATTCTTGACCTAGATTATTTCTTTATTATTGTTATCAAATTCTGTTATAAAGTCTACAAACATATAATTTATTGACGATTGTATCTAGTTTACTTTAAATTAATTGACTTAGTACAAAAATAGGGTATCTGGTTTTTCCTTTTGTTCTAATGACAGCCTAACTCTTTTTGCTTAATTTTTTCTGCTCTACCGATTTTACTGCTTTTTCAACGATTAAAGGTTCTTAGATCTTGTATGTTACATTTAGAAAGCCACTTCTCTGTAGCTTTAACGTCCTTCTACTCCTTCCATACCTTGTAAATTTGATAGATTCTTGCTATTGCCCACGCTTCTATAGTAAGTGTGTTAGTCTATAAGCTATGAAGTATGTTTGTCAAATCAATAGTCTAGATTATTTGCAGATTCTTGAAATAAATTTCCATAATTTTGTCTTCTTCTGTGTTGGTTCTGTTTTATATTCTTCCCAAGAGATTTTTTTATTAAATGATGGATGTATTCTTGTAAAAATCCTTCTAGACTGTGCTGTTGATCCTTTACTTCTTTTTCTGTTTTCTGGATAATATGTATCACTGTTGTCTCTTAACAAATTTTTAATAGTATTCTTTAATGCCTCTATCCTTTTTACCATCCCTAATTTTTTAATAGCTTTTCAAAACTTATTTAAATTTTTCGGTCTACTTTGCTTAGTTTTCTCAGGCTTATTGAATTTTTGTATCTTATTCCATTTATGTTTTTTACGTTAGT
>JAPYYV010004833.1:0-16415 GCA_030522625.1 Copidosoma aretas
CTTATCATTATAATCATTTTCATCATTATTATCAAAATTATTACTTTTATCATTATTATCATCGTCATCAACATCATTATCATCATCATTATCATCATTACTATTATTATCATCATCATCAAAAGTATTTTTTATCTTGTCGTAATCATCATATTTATTTTCATCATTATCATCATAATCATAACTATCATCATCATCATCATTATCATCGGGATCATTTCTATCATCGTCATCAACATCATCATAATAATAATCATCATCATCGTCATCGACTTCATTGTCATCCAAATCATCATCATCATCATCATCATCATCATCATCATCATCATCATCATCATCATCATCATCATCATCATCATCATCATCATCATCATCATCATCATCAAGCATCAGCATCATCATCAATATCATCATTATTATTATCTATTACCGTCAATGTCTTTATCAATATCATGATCCTCATAATTTTCATGATCATGAACATTACTATCATCGTCCTGATTATGATTATTATTTCTATTATACTTATCATTATATGATTAATATTATCATCATTATCATCACTATCATTATCATAATTATCATTATTATTATAATTTTTATTGTCATAACCATCATATACATTATCACGATTATCATCATTATTATTACTATCATCATCATCGTCGTTCTCATTATGATTATCGTCATTAACATCATTTCAAAAATAATCATCATCATCACCATTATCATCATTGACTGCTTGCTTATCCTCATCACCATCATTACAATTATCACTATTATCATTAGCAACACCAGCATTATCATCATTATCATCATTATTATCAACATGATTATGATCATCATAATTGTACTTATCATTATGATCATTAATGTCATGATTACATACATTATTATAATTTTTATCATCATTCTCATCATCATCATCATTATAATCATCATACTCATCATTATCATCATCATTATCTTTATCGTCATCATCATGATAATCATTATAATCATTTTTATCATCACCATCAACATCATAATTAATATTATTATTATGATCTGTATGATAATAATTATCATAATCAAAATAAAATTAATCACGAAAATTCGCAGCATTATCATCATCATTATCCATATTATCAAAGTTATAATCATCATCATTATCACCTATATTATCTTCATCATCTTTATTGTCTTAACCTATAAATTCATCATCGTCATCTTCCTCTTCATCAACATCATCATGACCATTATTATTAGTATCATTATTATCATCATCAACATCATTATCATCATTAAAATTATCATCATTATAATTGCCTACATTATTATAACTATTATTAACCTCATTATCACTATTATAATCATCATCATTATCATCATCATCATCAATATTGACAATATCCTTATCCGTATCATCATCACTATCATAAGCAATATTGTCATTATCAACATCAGCATCATCGTTGTTAATATCATTATCATCATTATTTTCATAATCATTACTATCATTATCATCATCATCATCATTATTATCATCATCGTGATCATTATTATCATCGTCATCAACAGTATCATAATAAAAATCAATATTATCATCACTGTTATTATTAGCAACGTCATAATCATCATAAAACTTTCAAAAATAATTATTAGCATCATCATCATGATCATAATCATTATATTCATCATCATTATTATTGTCTTTATTATCATTATCGTTGTTATCTTCTGACGCGTGATCATCATAGTCTGCCATATAATTATCTTTATCATCATAATCCTTACGAGCATTGTTATCATCCGCATTATCATCAACATAAGTATCGTCACTATCATCCTTATCATCATCTTAAGTATTATTATCGTCATCATCATCATTTTGATTGATATCCTTACTACTATTATCATCATCATCATCATTATCATCATTATCAACATAATTATTAGTATCATCGTCATCATAATTATCATCATTATTATCATCATCATCATTATTTTCATTTATATCATTATCATCAGTATCATCATTATAATTTTTACTTCTATCGTCATAATCGTTAGAATCATTATCTTTATTATCATCATAATCATTAATATCATCATCATCATTATCATCATCAGCATCGTCATAATTAATGTTATTGTCATAAACATCATCATATATTCATCTTCATCATTATCATCATAATCGACAACATCGTCATCCTCATCATCATCACTATCATCATCATTATTTTCATCATCAAAATAAGCATCATTATCATTATCATCATTATCATTAGCATCATTATTATCATCATCATTACCATCAGTATCATCATCATTATGATCCTTATAATTGTCATGATTGTGAAAATTATCATCATCATCATGATTATACCTATAATTGCCATTATCCCAATCATTATAATCATTATTATCATCATCATTACTATCATTACTATCATAATTATCTTTATTATAATCATTACCATCATCATCATCTTCGTTATCATTATTATTATCGTAATCAATATCATCATAATAATAATTATCATCATCATCATTATTATTAACTTTATCGCCATCCTTATCATCATTATTATCATCATTGTGATTATCAGAATCATTAATATCCACATCATCATCATCATAATTATAAGCATAACAATCATTATTAGAATTATATCCGTCATCATCATGGTAACTGTCATCAGCGTATGTATTATTTTACGCATGATCATTCTAATGACATTCGTGATCATCATTATCATCAATACCAATATCTGTATTTGTATCATCACAATTATCATCATCATATTTCTTAATATCATCATCATCATGATCATCATATCCATCATCATTATCATCATCCTTATCATCATCATTATGATTATCATTATTATAATTTTTATTATCATAATCAATATCATAAGTATCCTCCTCATATTGATCAGTATGATAAAAATTATTATAATTTTAATGAACATTATCATTAATGTCCGCAGTATCATCATAATCATTATCCTTACTATCAGAGTAATGATAATCATCATAATTAATTAAATTATCTTTACAATTTTAATTATTTTTATCATCAGAATTATCATTGACATTATACTAATCATCATCATCATGTCCATTATTATTAGTCCTATTATTATCATCATCATCAACATCATTATCATCATCTCCATTATCATCACTATTATTAATTTCATCATCACCATAATTATCATAACCATAATCATCATCATTATAATTATTATAATCATTATCAGTATTATTATTTATACTATGATTAATGGCGTTAATTTCTATATCATTAACATCATGGTCATCGACATCGTCACCATTATCGTTATAACTATTCTCACTATTATCCACATAAGCATGATCATACTCATCTTCTTTGTCATTATTTGTAGAAAATTTGTCGTTTTAAAGTTTTTTCATTATTAATTTTATTATTGTTATCATCATTATCAGCATCACTATTATCGGGGACATCATCATTAAACTTATTATCATTATAACCAGCATAATCATATTTATTAGCATCATCATCGTTATTATAATCATTATCATTATCATCATAATTACTATTGTCTTTATTATAATCATCGCTATCATTTTTTTAGGCATGATGATGATAGTTTGCTATGTAATGACCATTATTATCATCAACTTCACGAGTATTTTCAACATCGTTATTATCGTCATTAATATCATTATTGTCATCATTATTGACATTATTATGATCATGATCATCATCATCATTATTATTATTCTCCTTCTTATCATTATCATTATCAGCTTTCTAAGCATTATTATACTAGTCTGCCATATGATTACCATTATCATCATCATCCTTAAAAGAGTTTTTCTTATTGTCATAAATATCATCATCATTATCGTCATCATCATCTTTATTATCATCATTAGTAGTATTATCGTCATCATCATCATCTTAATTGATATCATTACTACTATTATCAATTTAATCATCATCATTAACATAACCATTAGTATCATTCTTATCATTAAAACTATCATTACGATTTGTAGAATGATTATTATCTTCTTAATCATCATTATTAGTACCATTATCATCGTCATTTGTATCATTTTCATCATTATCAACATCATTATCGATCTTGTTATTACCAACCGTAACATCATCTATATGATCATCATAATTTTAATGTTTATGATCATTTCCATAATCATCATCATTATGATCATTACTTTTATTATCGTCATCGTCATAATCATTACCATTATTATTATCATAATCATCACACTCAATATCATCATCATTAACATTATTATCATCATCATCCTGATATAATCGTCGTATTTATCAACATATGTGCTAATACCATTATCATTATAATCATAATAATTATTATCAGCATTATATTCGTCATCATCATTATCATACCCTTCATCATCGGCATACCTATCATCATCATTGTCATCGTCATTATTATCATCATCATGATTATCATTACTATCATTTTCATGATCATTATCATTATCATAATTATAATCATAATATTGATCATTAGCATCATCATAATCATTTTTATCGCCAGTATTATCATCATCACCATCATCATCGTTATCATCATTATTATCATAATTCTTATCACTATTATCATCCTCATCATATTTATCATCAGAATCATCATCATAATTATTATCATAATATTGATCATTAGCCTTATCATTATTATTTTTATCGTCAGTATTATTATCATTACCATCATCATCGTTTTCCTCATTATCATCATCAATCTTATCACCATCATCATCATTCTCAATATCTTCATCATCAGTGTCATTATCGTCATTATCATCTTTATTATTATCACTAGCATTATAATCATCATCATAATCATCATTTACAACATCATCATCTAAATCATCATCGTCATCATGATCATTATAGTCGTTATTATCATCTTCATCATCATCAGCATCATCATCGTCAAAGTCATTACCATTGTCATCATTATGAGCATCTTTATCATGGTCATTTTCATCATCATCGTCATGACTATTGTCATTATCATTGTGATCATTATTAACATCACTATTATCATCATCATCGTTATCACTGTGATTATTATAATTATCGTTATCATGCTAATCATCATCATGCTATCATTAGCATTATCATCATCATGAATAACATCATCAACATCATCACCAATAGCACAGTCATTATCCTTAACATCATAATCATCATGACCATCATCATCACAATTATTAGCATCATCATCATCTTCATCATAACCTTTTTAATCATCACTATTATCATCATAATTATCATTATTATCATCGTTTTTTTAGCATGACCATACTAATCCGCTATGTAATCATCATTATCATCATCATCCTAACAACTATTCTTATGATCGTTGATATCATCATCATCATCATTATCATTATTATCAGTAATATCATCGTTATCATCATTATCATAATTAAAAAAACAACCATCATCATCATCATAGTTATCATTACTAACATTATCATCAGAATCAATCTCATAATCATCAGAATCATTGAAATCATCGTCATCTTCCTGATCATTATCATTATTACCATCATCATTATCAGCATCATTATAATCATAATTATTATCATTTTCATCATTATCATCATTATCTTAATCATCATCATTATTTTCATCAATATGATCATAATCATCATGATTATCATTAACATTATGGTTAAAATCAGCAGCATCATGATCATTATCATCCTTTTTATCAGTGTTATAATTACCATTATAATTACCTACATTATTGCCGTCATCTTTATTATCTCTATCATCACAATCATCATCGTCATTGTCCGTATCATCATTATGATCATGTCTATTATTATTAGTATTGTCATTATCATCATTATCATCGTCATGGTCATGTCATTGTCATCATGATCATTATTACTAATAGCATCATTATCTTCACTAGCACGATCGTACTAATCATTTTTATTTTAATCATCGTTCCAAGTATTTTTATTATTTTCATTATCAACATAATTACCATAATTTCCCTTATGATCATCATTATTTTTATGTTCAGTATTATTATCATCATCATCATCATTATATCACGCAATACTACCCAATAATAAAATTTTAAATGAATAGTAACTTGAAGTTAAAAATGAAATGTTCTATGACTAGTGGCTCCTTCGAAATGGATTAGCAAAAAATTATCTGAACTGATAAGGTAACATGGCAGCATTTGCTTGGGGGGTGGCCACGTGGAGCAGGCAGGGGGCAAAGCCCCACTAGTCTTAATGTATATGGGGCATCACACGTAAAGTCCAACGGTCTGAAAAAATTGTTGGTCAAAATATATGGCAATCGATAGCGTATCATAGGACTAGATTTTACCTCAAAATTGAGCTTTCTGGAATCAGGTGCCTGGCTGCAGTAGCGATTATAACTTAAAGTTTTTCATTAGACGCCATGTTTCCTTTTTTTTGCATGTGGCCGATAAAAGTAGATAAAGAAGTATGTCATCATGTGTATTTTTTCAGCTGAATCAATGCTAGGTATTATGACGTATTTAAAATTAATTTGACACATAATTTTAAGGTCAGTAAGTTGGATTCTTTTCTTCTTCTTTTTAAAGCTTTCAAGATCATTAAGAACAAAGATATTTTCTTACGGCTTAGCTTTTGTGTTTGGCGCTAGGTAGCGCTGTACATCAAAATTATATAATACCCTCTCATGTAGATTGTTATGGAGGAATAATTGGTTTGTTGTCCACTCCAGTCCCTTTCATGGTACGATTTCTTAAGTTTTTGTGTTAAAACGACTTGTAGTACCAGCCCTTCCTTCCAGGCTAACGCTCGAAACGAATACGTACACACCATGTTATCCTTCTATCATAGCCGCTGCTTACTGACCTTACTACTTACTTGTCTTGCACTCTTCTTTTCTCGGCTTTCTTATCTCCTTCTTCCTGATAGTTAGCGCTGTATGTTTTTTCATAGGATAATGCCAAAAAGTCTTATCTATTTATTTAACGCGTATACGAGCAAAACACAGTATATAATGCGAATTAAAAGCGATGCCCGCAGCAAATAAATTAGCAGCAAGCCTTCTTAAGATATGTTATTCTGTTTATTTTTAATAAAAAAGTATAATCATATCACGTATGTGGATTTTTAAAACTGACAAAACAGCTATTGTAATAATCTAAAAAATCAAATTATTTAAAAATAAGATAATAATTTTTTTACCTAATTAGTACAAAATCTTTGGTAAAAATTTACCTATCTTGAAAACATCATTGTTTTAAAAAAAGTCGCAGAATCTTAATCATACAAGGAATTAAAAATTAAAATTCTGACCGATTGTAAAATAGTTTATTTTTTGCTTCACAAGATCGAATTATTTATCAGATTTAATTATAGTTTTTTTAATCGAAGGATATCAATGACACTCGATCACTACATGATGAGTCAAAAGATTGACTACTCAATAAATAAAGAAGGTTTTGCTCAAGAAAACTCACAGTGGTGTTTTATTTTGGGTTTTAACTCTAAATAAAATTGGAAAGTGTTCCCTGCTTTAAAGAATAATTACTTAAAAAAATTTCATCATCATCAATGTCATAAGCATCTACATCTGTCTCTGACTTAGAGGCATAGTCATCATCAGTACTGTCCTGCTTCTCTTTTTTATCAACAAATGGAGACGACAACAACTTAATAGCATCTGCTGATAAAGATTTTAGCAGTTTATCTGGCAGTTTTCTACAACTAAAAATGTATGGGTCAGGTGCTACTAAAAATATTTTGTACACATCCTCCATTGTCTTTTGACGATAATTTTTTCTAGCAAAGCTCAGGTGATAGATCGAATAAAATTTATTGCAGGCCTCTTGTGCATCTTCTGACATTTAACTGATAGGTAAAACTGAATCTTTAATGATTTCTGGGCCATGAATTAGTAGCTTATGCACTAAAGTTGGCATGAAATACCAATCATACTTTTTAACAATAATACTAGCTAACTTTACAGTATACTGTCTAAAATTTTCGAACGTGCGCCCGTACTTATGTGCTGAACGCTCATCAAACTTCATTTTGTTTATTTCCCGAAGATATACCTATAACACGAGATAATTGTAGTTAGGTTATCTTATCCATAAACTTATTTTTGGTCCCTGTTTTACTATTTTTCCCATAGACAAGTGTGAAATTGATTGTCCCTTTTTGCTTTCTAGATACAGTGTTTTTGCTTTTGCATGGAGAAAGCTTTGTTTAGGTGAAAAATTTTTTTTCAAAAAAAATGTCTCAAATGTTTTTTATAGAGTTAAAAATAAAAATATATCATTTTGAACAATTGTCTGTATATGTGTATGTAAATATGTGTAAGTGTGTGCGTGTGTGTGTGTGTGTTTGTGTGTGTGTGCATGATTAAGGGTCAAAATTTTTTGGTTTTATATCTTTATGGGGCTTGGAAAAATATTCAAGTTTTACACCCTATTATTGTTCTTATGACGATTTTTTAAATCTCAAAAACTGTTTTCTGCTTTTTAAGAGGTACAAAAATTTTTACAATTAATTCCTCTAATGATTACATCTTGTAAAGTATTATTGCTTTACATTCCATTTTGCATCATTTGCCTCAATAATATTGTTTCCTTTTTATAAAAAAAAACTATTATTTTGAAAAATCAGTCATTTCTTGTAAAATTTCCAACTGATATTAATGATTTAAACCTAAAATATAAATATTCATATTCTTTTATTCTACAGAAAAAATCATTTAAGTTTTATACCTTTTAAAGGTTGTTATGACGATTTTTGTATGTCGAAAGAGCGGTTTTTAATATTATAGAAGTAAAAATAATTTGAATCTGATTTCTTTGATAATCATATCTTATAAAACATCCAAATAAATTCATTCTACGTCATAAATTATCTTTCTGCAATATGTTTTTCCTATTTTATTCAAGAAATTCTAAAACATTTATGAAAAATCAGTTATGTCTCGGGAACTTATCGATGGATATTAATTATTTGGAAGGTAAATAATTTTTCGTGTATCATTGTAGTAGCTCAGAAACAAAATTTTAGTTTCACACCTAATCTTATTTATTTTGATGATTTTTTATGGTAAGCAAGTATATTAGCAATTATTAAAGTAAAGTTTTTTATCTGTTTTTTTTTATAGTTACTACTTATATGGAATTCAAATATCCATATTCTTTGGTTTAAATTATTTTGCTCTAGTATTTCGTCCACTATTAAAAAGAAAAGAGTCCGAGACTATTGGAAAATATCACTCATATCTTGCGATCTCATTCAAATATTTTGATCATTCAAAGAAAACATTGTTAATTTTCTTATGTTTAAAGCGGTTAAGCAATGAAAATATAGTGGTATACTTTATTTAGGTCTTCAAAGCCAATTTTGATCATCTATCAAAACCAGGTTATTGATATCCTTCGATTGAAAAAACTATAATTTAATCTGTTAAATAATTTGATTTTGTAAAGCAAAAAATAAACTATTTTACAATCGGTCAGAATTTTAATTTTTTAATTCCTTGTATGATTAAGATTCTAAGACTTTTTTTAAAACAATGATTGTTTTCAAGATAGGTAAATTTTTACCAAAGTTTTTTGTATTATTTAGGTAAAAAAATTATTATCTCATTTTTAAATGATTCGATTTTTTAGATCAGTATGATAGCTGTTTTGTCAATTTAATAATCCACATACGTGATATGATTATACTTTTTTATTAAAAATAAACAGAATAACATATCTTAAGAAGGCTTGCTGCTAATTTATTTGCTGCGGTCATTGCTTTCAATTCACATTATATACTGTGTTTCGCTCGTATACGCGTTAAATAAATAGATAAGACTTTTTGGCATTATCCTGTGAAAAAACATACAGCGCTAACTATCAGGAAAAGGGACATAAAAAAGCCGAGAAAAGAAGAGTGCGAAACAGTAAGGTCAGTAAGCAGCAGCTATGATCGAAGGATAACATGTTGTGTACGTATTCGTTTCGCGCATTAGGCTGGATGGAAGGGCTGGTGCTACAAGTCGTTTTAACACAAAAACTTAAGAAATCGTACTATTAAAGGAACTGGAGTGGACAACAAACCAATTATTCCTCCATAACAATCTACATGAGAGGGTACCTTTAAATGAAGGCACAGTGCTAAATATCTGTTATGGTAAAACTGTTACCTACGCTAAATTTTAGACTTAAATTAATTTTTTTTAATTTTTTGTCAATGGCATCATTTTCGGAAAAAAGAGAAAATCTTAGATGTCTTTGGCCCGACAAAATAAAGTAGAATTCAAGAAATTATTGAGTTTTTTTCTCGTAAATAACATCAATAACGAATATGTTACATAAGCAAATTTTTTGCTCATCTTCCACGAAAATTACAGTTCTATCTTTTCATTAACTAAATTCATCAATTTGAGAAATAGTAGCTGCCATATTACATGAGCAAAATTTATTTTAAATTATCTACCCAGGGATATGTCATGGGTAATTTTAACTATTCTAAATAAGATGACAATCAGCTATCTTGAATTCGAAGCAAGGGTTAGAAAAGCTTTAGTTTGGCAATTTTGACGCACAGCGCCACCTAGTGCCAAACACAAAAGCCAAACCGTTGAAAAATATCTTTGTACTTAATGTTCTATAAAGCTTTTAAAAAAGAAGAAAAAAATTCAACTTACTAACCTTAAAATCATAATATCTAGCATTGATTCAGCTGAAAAAATACACATAATGAAATACTTCTTCATCTACTTTTATCGGCAACACGAAAAAAAAAAAGAAACATGGCGTCCAATCAAAAACTTTAAGTTATAATCGCTATTGCAGCCAGCCACCAGACTCCAGAAAGCTCAAATTTAAAGTTAAGTCTAGTCCTATGATACGCTATCGATTGCCATATGTTTTGACCAACAATTTTTTCTGACCGTTGGACTTCACGTGTGATGCCCCATATATATTAAGACTAGTGGGGCTTTGCCCCCTGCCTGCTCCGCGTGGCATTCCCCCAAGCAAATGCTGCCATGTTACCTTATTAGTTCAGATAATTTTTGCTAATCCATTTCGAAGGAGCCACCAGTCATAGAACTTTTCGTTTCTCTTCGGACTTAAATAGTATTGAGAGCCCATTAATAGTATTTAAAAGTGAAATAAAAAATTAAGAGAAGTAGATTTATTTATTTGGAATGAGGCTTACATGATTCCGGAAAAAGATTTGGTAATAGTTGATTGGACGTTAAGTGACTTATGGGATACAGAAATGCATTTCGGAGATGAATCAATTGTGTTAGGAGGGAACTTCGTCAAATTTTTCCTGTCGTGAAAAATTGTAATAGAAGCATGATAATAAAAGAGACTTTTAAGGCTCTATTGCTTTGGAATTATTTCCAAATTCCAAAATTAAACACTGAAAGTCATTGTACTGATATGAAATTTTAAAAATAACTTTTAATTAGAGGAAAAAGAAAACCAAAACATTTAGAGTTCCTACAAAATGGATAACAAAAGATACATGTTTGAAAATATTTGGTCCAAAAAATATTTGTTTAATAGATAGTGTTATTATTACTTTCCGTTGTTACACCAGTACTTGTTAAATAATAAAATTTTGAATGGAATTCAAAGAGAAATGAAGACTTATTATAGCATCCATCGTGCAACTTATAAAAGTGTTCATTATTCCGATAATAATATTCAGAATAATTTTCCAATGAAGATTCTAGACTGTGTTAAGAAAGGCCTACCTCCCAATAAATTTAGTTTAAAAATTGGAGCAATAGTAATGTTTATAAGAAATAAACGTATCTGTAATGGTTTGTGTAACAAGAAACGATTGCAAATCGCAAAATTATTAAAATACAATCTAAATGGTAAAATAATTACCAAAAAAAAAATTTTAAATAAAATTTTATACAAAAGATTACTTTAGATACTGGTAATACATCTTTACTGCCTTCTATTTGATTCAGATGTCAATTTGCTTCGGTTTGAGCATTTGTTATTACTATTCATAAATTTTAAGGTCTAAGTTTTGAAAAAGTATATGCTTATACTTGAGAAAACCTTTGTTCTCTCACGGTCGTTACATCACATTATTAAGATGCAAAAAAAAAAAAATGAATTATTCATCTAAATTCATGGAGAAATTAACTGAGAAATAAAAAATATTTTTTGAAAAGACATTTTTTTGAACAAATCATTGATTATTGATTTGAAATTTTGAGCGTTTTCGACAAAAACAAAATAATGCTATTATTTATTTAAAATTTTATTATTTATTGGGTAATATTGCATGATATGTGGTATTATATATTATTGAAAAGGTTTTAAAAAAAATTATGTAGCGAAAATTTTGAAAGATTTTAATAATAAAATTCTAGATTATTTTCAAGATTGAAAAAATTTCATCACTTTTTAACTCAATTGATTGAAATATGATAACTTTGTATAAGTACAATGAAATAAGTATACAATAATCAATTTTATTTAATTTTATTTTTATATTAATTTATATTTTATTCAACTAAATCATGAAATAGTGAAACACAATTTTTTCTACGTACATTTAATTAAGTATTTTATTATACTTATACAAAATAGATTTAGGCAAAAGACAGGCGGGTTCTTAGAGTAGAGAGTCGTTATATAATTAATGCACATACTTTAATTTTTAATTAGTTAATGCGTAAATTAAGTACTTTTTATTGTTTTTATGTAGTTGGAATCGAGGGAGTTCTGTCTCTTTGGGTTTCAATAGCGCTAGCAACAGCATCAATTTCAACGGAGACATCGAACTGTATACTTAAATTTACATACATTTAGTAAACAGTTTTGTGTCTCTAATAAAGACTACTGATTTCCAGTAGGGAGTCTTCCACAGTTATTAATAATTTCTGACCATTCAAAGTTTCAATAAATACACGTATTCATATTACATAATATAAATACATTTATTAAGTGAAAATTTTACATACCTTTCAAATACTATTAACAAAAAAGTCAGGGCACCGAGAACTCTTTACTTACTGATGAACAAAAAATTAAAAAAACAGGAAATGTATGATGTAACTGATTTTGTTTTAAACTATCTATTATTTGTAAGTATAAAGAACAACTATTTGCCACTTGGCGGTTTGCAAAAATAGATTAATAATTTTAATTTATAACAATCCAGGGTACGTATCAGATACGTATTTAATTAAAAAGTAGAACAGACAAAGTATTTTCAAAAGAAGAAGAAATCCGAATTATCATCATATTTAAATATAGAGAAGGAGTACGATCAATAATTCATTTTTTGAATTTATTGGATTTCCATTATGGATTATTTTCAAATTCATTATATATTAAGAAAAAAAAAAAATAATATTTTATTGATTTTTATATTTTCTTTTCTAATTTTCGGAAAAATTTAAGACCAGTAAAAAAAATCTATTTAGATTTAAATAATAATAGCCATTTTTTTAGAATCCATTATAATTGATTATAGTTTACAAAACTTTTTTTTTTATTTTCCGACTACACGAAAAGCCGACTATCATTCATAATAAATAAGAAATACGATTACCTACATATTAAAGATAGTTATAACTTATAAAAAATAATGATATTCTGGACTTTATTATTTTTTATTACCACTTCTTTAGACTAATTTCGTGGTATTCGATAAGATTATGCTTGCTTGGAACAGCTAGCCACCCTTTTAACGCACGTAGTAGATCCATTGACATACATGTTCGTATAGAATTTAATCGGTGCATGCTGGAAGTACGGTGAATTTAAGCGATGAGGATGGCCGGTGCATACTGGGAATAAAAGCACTTTTTGTGGACAAAAATCTTCTGATACTACAATTTTGACGATATCTGGATGGTTTCTCTTCCAATAACTCAGAATGGTCTAGACTACATCTTGTTACTACTTCTTTCTTGATAATTTGTTATTCTACCTCAAAAAAATTGAAGAAGTACAGAAAAAAAAGTTTAATAGGGTTGTTATTACGTTTTGAAGATTAAATAAAAAAAATATGGAAATAATAAGACTTGTCTAGGTGAGATTGCTTAGATTAGTAAGGGAGAGTTAAAATTGGCATACAGGGACGTACATAATAATTTAACGAATTCTTAATCACCTCGCACAGATAATAACAATAATTTTTATGGTCTTCTGACATTTTTTTAAAAGTTGTATAACAAATTATTAAAAAAGTGGCAATATCATGATAAAGCCTAGTCCTATCTGAGTTATTAAAACACAAATTTAACCAGATATCTTCACAATTGTATTGTCGGCAGATTTTTGTCCACAACAAGTTATTTTTTCCCCACTGCTTGCGGGGATGGCTAGAGGTAGCAAAGGAGGAAAGAGAACGGGCAAATTAATTTAAAAAAAAAAATGACATAAAAATAATCGTATTTCATAAGAAGCGGGGCGAGGCTTTGCCAGGGGGGCCGGGATTGGGGGTGGATGTGCCTAGTTAACATTTGAATTCTTATAACTGCATAATACAAAAATATATATCTTAAACGACTAGCCATCGTGAATTATACTAAATAATAAATACATCTTTTCGAACTCTAATAGAAGTGTCACGCTTTAGTGAGACAGATATACATGTGATTACGTGTACACAAAAAAAACTAAAGATGTCTTGCAATCACTTATGTGAGAACCACATAATTGCTCTGAACTTATATAAGGATAAAGTCTAAGCTGCGTAGGATAAATTGATGATGGCTTGAAGTATCATTTGCATGTTTAAAATATGTCATTAGTTCTATAAAGTTGACTTATATTTGTGCTGCCGTGTCTTAATCATAACTAAAGTTTATCTTAATGTCCATACGTTTAAAGTTATAAGGGCGATCATATGCCAATGATAGTTCACGTCTGATATACTAGGACGTTCTGAAAGATCATGCTTTTCTGTACCTCACAGCTATTCATTGATATTGAGACTGTCTAGTTGCTGTCAAGGCCATGCACTATTTGACAGCAGAATCGTTGGTCGGTATATATGTCCTAATTACTCGAATTAGGTGCATAATATAGGTATGAATTAAGTTTCGTACCTACTTCATTTCAGCTAGATTAAGGGAGTTCTATCCCTCGCTATAGTACGTGCTGTCATTATGCTGTGCATTCGACTGTTTGATGTATCGTCTGTCCTTCTAGCGCCCACAAGAAAATATAACCTTCAGGAGTTTTCAGTCAGCTTATCAATTTATTTTTTATTTGATGAACAACCTCGCAACGTTTTTAAAATTGATAAATAAATGTTAGAAATTTCTTTATTATCGATAATTTTTTCGTTTAAATTACAATGTTAATCAATCAGTTGTAAGTAATCCAAGCCAGAAAATCTGCGATTTCCCATAAAGAAACATGTTAAATTTTGTCAGTACAGAAATATTTAATTCTCGCTTCTTAAGCAACCCCGTATCTTAAAAATTGAACTCGGTCATTATTAGGCTATATTTATCCGTACCTAAAATCTTAGCTTGATTGCAATTTTAATTCTATTTGGTATAGAACTCCCTTAAGGTACGTGGCACACTTATGTACTAGACGTTTTAAAAATATTTTTAGTGCGTATTTAATGAAGACTATGTGCTTTGAAATTACTATACGTAAGGCAATAACAAAATAACTGTAAACTGAACCATACCAGAACCATTCCTGGAAAGGAACATGGTAGTAAGTATGCTATGCTGGTACCAACCCATGCTGGTACCAGCCCATGCTGCTACCAGCCCAGGAAGGCTACGAGCCCACCCTCCACCCTAAGCCCCTGGTGTATATTTTACCCACACAAGCGCTCGTTGCGAGAGGGCTCATGATAGTATAGTAGATCACGGTCCCTAAGGAGAGGCCCTAAACTTCGCGGCGATCTTGCAATGAGCTAGATGGCTCATGATAGTATAGTAGAGCGCAAACCCTGAAGAGAGGCTTCAGAGTTCATGGCGGCCTTGTAACGAGCTGGACTCTATGATACAAAGAGCGCGGACCCTTGAAAGAGACCTCAATGTTCGCGGCCACTTTGAGCTGGCTCTGAAATGAGCTGGAGGGCTGATGATATGATGCTAGAGCGCGGACCCTGAAGAAAGGCCTTGACCTGAGGAGCGGCTTCAAGAGCGCACTCTTATTCTTCTGACCATTCATAATTATCGGTGTTTATCCAAACGTAAGAAAGTCAAAAAGACTCTTACAAATTGAAAAAAATTAATTTTTCTCATGAATATAAAAATTTAAACTTGCATGAGAAACTTAAATGGTAGTTGAGAAACTGACGTACTCTTACATTTCGTCTATGTTAATGTACACTTTTAAATACTGCTATTAGTGTCCAGCTTTACCAAGTCCTCGGTGGCACAGTCAGCA
>JAPYYV010004834.1:0-27909 GCA_030522625.1 Copidosoma aretas
ATAAGTGATTACGATGAATATTAGTAATGCTTTTTTTAAAATATTTTATTAAGGGCACAATAGCGTAATTAAATGATTTTGTTTTCTGCTTGTGAGTCACTATTCTGAAAATAAAATTATAGATATTGTTAGAAATATCATACTGTAAAAAATACGTAGAGACCATTTTTTAAGATTCATAGAAATTGTTGAAATAATTGTTGTATTCAAATGTGCCAGTTTAACCATATAAAAGTCACACTTTTTGCAATTTAGAGGTTAAATTATGATTGTACCTAGTGCAATATTGGTAAATATAAGAACAAATCATTATTATAAATTAATTAAAATAGTTTTTATTTTGTTTAAGAATTACGACACCAAATTTCCTTATTCATATTGCTCAATATCTAATTTTTTTGAGTAAAATTACCTAAAACATATTAAAAAGAACCTCTGATACACGGGTCTTTAATCGAATTAGTAGAGTTTAACTCCGAATAGTATTGAAAATTTTTTTCGATTGAAAATAAAATATTATTCGTACTATCACCATTAAATCTAATTTCAGAGTATTTGAGGTTAGGTTATGGGCCATACAATAGAATAATGGTTACTATGATTTAAGAAAATTAGTTATATCATCAAAGATATTGCTGTTTGATTTTAAATTTATGAACTCGTATCAAGTCGTTATTAATACGAAATCTTTAATCTGTTCAAATAACATAACCTACAGAATATAAAATAAATATTTCTGTTCGCAGATATTATGCCAAATACGTTTGTGTTATTCTAACTGTTGATAATAATCTTTTTCTATTTTTATATTATTAAATGGTCTAACTATTTGCACAAACTATGATTTTTACCATTTTAGGGTAGGTTATGAGTCTCCGAAAGAAGAAATAGTTCATGTAGGTAGATATTGTTCCTGGAGATTTAAAAAGATTGTGTCTGTGTCGTTTTAGATCTACAAAACCGTATTACATAGATAATTATACGAAAATTCCTGACAATTTTTTTTTTACATAACCCTAAAATATGGGAATAACCTTGCAATTACGTAAATACCTAAATATACATATATTATTGATCTCCTATATGATTGAATAATTCCAACAATCATTCTAAGTCTAAAATCGTGGAATTATGAGGGCAAACTGCAGTTTTTTAACATCCTAGGTTAAGTCATAAATAAAAAAAAAACAAAATAAAAAAAAGGGCCTAGATAAGTTGTTGGAAATCTTTCCAAGATTACGTAGAAAAACAAAATATTTAAATCGGTTTAGAAATTTGGGATGTAGCCCATTTTTAACATCAAAAAAAAAGTTGGAACCACTGTGTGGTGGCTGCGGTTGTGATGCTACAGTATAGCTAGCAGTTATGTATACAAATACATATGCAGCTTGATAATCAGCTGATTCGTTTCTGTATACACTGTACTAGCACCGCTGTCTGCTGTGCTACAGTAAGACTAGCAGTTATATCTACACAGACATATACAACGTATGGCTTGTTTTTATGTATCAGAGTCAGCTAAAGTGTCTCTGCGTGTTCAACAAGCGCTGCTCTCCCCCCTTTCTCGCTGATCATTATAGCTAGCTGTTATGTATGCTACTGACCCAATGCGCTATACAAGCCATCCAGGTTGACAAAAATAAATAATGGGGCACTCGGATTCTAACCGAGGATCTCTCGATCTGCAGTCGAATTGACTACATGTTGATACGTGGTAATAGTCATTGCTGCATTTGCAGACCCCATTACATTTTTTGATTTCACGTACTGTATCTATAACATATCAGAAACATTTATCTATGTATCGAAAAGGGTATGAGAATGTTTCTGAAAGAAAGCGACGTTTTTTTAAAACCATAGAACAAGTTTTATCTTCATCGCGAATAATAACTACATGCATGCTGGTTTTTCTTATCATTGTATTTTTTATCTTAATCGTATTGTTTGTTTCTACATTATTTTCACGCCACTGTTTGATCATTGCCACTATTGAATCGAAATTTATGTTTAACAAATTTTTGTAATTTAATTTGATTCCCTTAACTTCGCACGTATCGTGTGTTTCAACATAGCTCTCCAATTCATCGGTCAGCTGCCCTAGCAATGACCCGGTCGGAAGCTGATATTTGTCAGGAAGAGACTCGTTAGTGGCAAATAATATGGAGTCTGTGTCATAATACAGTACTCAAATGTCGAGTTGTTTCAAGAATAAGTGAATAATTTTAAACGTGCTTGAGCAGTTGTGTAAGCTGCTATAGCAACGTTCGTACACGATGAAGAAATTGCGGCCTCGTCTTGGTACCGCTATATTAGGTATACTACATTGTCGATGGCCGGCAAACAATTTTCTATATTTTTTTCATGATTACATATTACCTCAAGTAATTCTTTATAATCATAAACAAGACTCGTTTGTGGTAGATTTCCCTGTTGTCCGATTTCACCCCAAAGTAAATTTATACATAACTTTGCGACTGAACGCAGACCTGGAATTTTTTTAAATATTATTAATATCTTACATAATACCTTCTTTAGTTTCATGATTTTAAATGTATTTAAATTTATCGTTACCTCTTTTATATATCCAGGCCAACCACTAGCTTCTTGTTTAATTTTTTAAAAAGTATAAATGTACCCTGAAAATAGACCACCACTATGCGAGACGGAGTCGTATTGAACAACTTGATACTGCCATACAACATCGATTTGAACTTATCTATATCCTAATTTCATGGCTTTCTTCATTTCCCCGGGCACCCATGTACCGTATAATACATCAGACTCTGATTTGTGTACACACTACTCTTGACAAGAATTTTCCATGCACGAACGACACAAACTGAAAAGTAAACGACTATTCATTTTCACCGGTAGGAGCGGGTGAAACAGATTTAGCGGGGGTGAAATAGCTCACTTAACTAAACCTTCGACTTTTTCTTTGAAACCTTCGAAATTTTCTCCCGTTAATTTTAAACAATTGTCTCCAGTATACATATATTGTAGGATGTTTGACTGGAAATTAACCCGTTTTTCAAATGTAGGGGTACAATGAACATACATTCAGATATTTTATTTTTTCGTTTTCTTCGACGTTGTGCCGTGTAACAATATTCCTTGTTCGCCCTCTATACAAAGCATGTCTCGGATTTTAAATGTGATTTTGTGCTATAGGGTTATTTTTGATAAAAGAAAAATATTCATTATTATTTTTTGTAAACTAATCAAAGTCGTGCTCTCACATCTCAATAATTTTTTACCCGTACTCTTTTATTTCCATACTTATTTTTAAAGTGTTTTCGTAGCGTTCTGCATATGAGTCATTATTATGCAGTTTGTCAAAACGATTATGTGGGAAACAGCGAGGACACCCGTGAAAATAACACCCGTGAAATTGAAACAGTGTCCCTTTTTTATTTAAATCTCCTACTTGCGGTTTTAAGTATCCATCGACAAGGAGTCCTTCTATCAGCCGGTATTACTGTGACCTCCCCGCATGGATGATTTCTAAATTCCTTACTTCTTCCTCCCTCAAAAGCCAATTAATGCCTTTTTCCGAAAACTGTCCCGAGCGTATGTATCGATTAAAAGGAATGATACCAATAGTGTCTTTTTTTTAAGTTTTTCCTATAAACTACAGAACACGCACTAGCTATAGTAACACTTTTAACAAAAGGATCATCTTTACTAGCTTGAATAAATATTTTCCGAAAATATGTACAGGCTTGACATGATATTTTTACGTCTTGTATGCAATATTCCATCTATTGTTTATTCAAGTCAATCAGAGCATTTTATTTTGTTGTAACATCAGTGTATCATTCTACAAACTTTGCACGATCATTAACACTTATCGAATCCGGGACGTAAAAGCGCATATCTGGGTAAGGACCTTCATAATTTATATCCTGTGTTACGCATAAATGCGGGAAATATCCTTTTTTTATAGTTCCTGCAAGATTAAAGGTATTAGGTGAGTCCGCGAATCTTATGGGTAAATATTTCAAACTATCTATAAAGATAGTCTTATCAATATTCGCCTTAAAAAATTATTTGTTTAACACCACAGAGCGGGCAAAACGCGTGGGTATTTACTTCTGCTTTGTCTATACACGCTTCGCAACGTATTTGACCAACGCAGAAAATTGGTATATGAATTGGTATGTATCAACTGAATCGTTTAAGGCTAGGGCTTGCCTAGTTTCAAAATCGTAAAAAATGAAACAGTTTGTATTAGATTTTGACTCTCTTCTTTTTGAAATCGCTTGCATAGTACAAAGAACATTAGGTGCATGTACACTTTTACACTTTTTACAATGTTTTTTTCCGCATTCGTATTTACCTTTAGAGAAATCTACAAGTTTGTCACATATTTTACAAATTTTAATTACATCACATACATTTCTTATTGCAGTTTTATGGTTTTTTGGTCTTGCAAATGACCCTTTTGTTTTATGATTATTAAAACACTGCTTATTATAAATATTCTCCTACAGTCCATACAAGATTTCTCGTCTGTATCGCGATTATTCTTACAATTTGGGGACCCATTGCATGCAGAACAGACAGATATGCAATCATGAGCACCCACATGTCTATATGCCTTATAAAACGTAATACAAAAGTCACATGATCTTACTGCTGAAATATTTTTAATTAGACTATAGTGGCCTATGCCATCGTAATACATTATGTTTATAAACAGAGTACAAAGATTTGCTTGATCACTAGAACCATCATAAACTGGCGAGGCATCGTCTCCAAAAGTCTCATAATCAAATATCAGAATACAAATATTACATTGTTCAAAATATTGTTGGAATTTAGAAAATTTTACAGGTCCAAACCCTTGTTCATTATTTATATCGATTTCACAGTCTTTCATTAGTTTAACAGCTGCTGGTTTTTGTTCTTTTACCGTTTTTATTTTTTCCTATTGTTTTAACCAATTACGCGAGCAATTTTTTGCTGTCAACTCCTCAACACAAACGAGCGCTCTTGCTAAACACAAGTTATCTCGATTATTTATAAGCGAGATACCGCTTTTACTTAACTTATTGATTGAATCTTCAGAGGCTCCCCACCCTTGAGGTAATTTTACATAGCTTTTCGAACAGTGACCATTGATCATCAAAAGTTAGTTGATCTATTAAGTTATAATACAATCCCGCTGATCCTTCAGTCAACGCGTCAGAATATAAATCTATTCCTACCATGTAACTACTATAACTATATTTTTGTTTGATGATCAAAACTAATTCGCGCAGAGCATTTTTAATCCATTCTACAGTATGGTTATTATCAATAGGAGAAAGAATTAAGAATTTTATCGTGCGACACATCATTTTAAAATATTTTATATATTGGTTACGGTCGCTTTCTATAGAAATATTTTTCTACCTGGAGTCAAATATGATTCCACGTCGGTCTGCACATTAGCATCTATAGTACGTATGCTACCACCCTTCTGCGACTGCTGCTCCTGTTGCTGTGGAGTTTCTCCCACAAATTCATCCAGCACGGCTGTATCTATAAATATCAATATCATAATCAGTATTTAGAAAAGAAAACAACAAGATACGAAAGGAATACAGGTGTAAAATTTATCAGTTACCTTTAGCCGTTTTTTGCTTTTTAACAAAGCTCTGCATAGCCCTGACGGTACAAGGGTTGGTTCATCCGTACAACTCTCCAGCTTTCTTTTTGCATCGCGACAGACAGCTGCAACGATTTCCTCATCAATCTCGCCCTTGTCATCGTCAAGCTCCACATGTTTTGCAACTGCAATAAAAATTTCATGCGTCGAAAAAAAAATTTATTTTTAGTATGCACAGAAACGTATACAAATTATTAGTTACCTGCAATATCATTTTGTTTCTGTTTTTCAACAGAGTACTGCAACCCCAAAGATCCGTGTGTTGGCTCGCTCGGAGCGCGATCAACAGCAGGCAAACATCTAACATGCTCCTTGATGTCGTCGAAATCGGTATCTAAATCAATTTCCTTCGCAACTATAAAGAAAAATTTTATGCGTCATAAAAAAAAATTTATTTGTTAGCATTCAAAAAGTTTCATAAAATTATACATATACTACTTACTTGTTTCATCATCGTCCTTAAACATATTTTTTAGGATGTCTTGTCCCTTCCGGTAGGCGCTGAGCAACCGTCTGTATGGCGATGGGGCTGCGTTTAAGATGCAACGGGTAGAAAACACCCGCGTAAAAATAATTAAGGTGTACCTTGAACAATGTATCCAACACATCGATCAGAGCATTGGTCGCATATTCGGGTAGCATATCACTAATCCACTCGTTCGAGTACATCACCCGCGCGTCCTCCGACACAAGGTTAGCATACCGTACACATGACCGAACCACCTCGAACAAATCGCTGATCATCGATGCTTCCATTTTTCAAATAAAAAACTTAGTCGACAAAAGAAACGGGCTGTTAAACATTTTCAAAGCGCCATAAAATAGCACGAAAAAGAAAATGTGCGTTGTGTGACTGTACAGAGGGCAAAATGGTACTGATTTTCTTCCAAGTTTTCTTCTTTTCCCCAACTATTCTCGGTCTCTCACTTTTCGGTCAAAATTTCGCTGATACAAATAGTTAGAAAATGCGTGCATAAATAGATAGAGACACATACACCGTTGTTGTCATGACTCTAGCATCGTATGGTACCATAGTTTTATTCCAGCTAAGGTAAATTTGCATACTCGACTGCAGAGATAGTGAAAAAGGATGGAAAATTTGCACATCCTGTCACAGTTACTGAGTCATACGTGCCTAACTAGAAGGTCTGCATGCCTACGTTTGCAGTGCACCACAGTTTTGTTACATCCAAGGGAGATTCGCATACTCTGACTGCAGAGGTTGTGAAAAAGGACAGGAAATTCTCACATTTGTCACTGAGTCATATAGGCCTTATGAGAAGGTATATGCGTAAGTTTGATCTTGTTTGTCAAATATTTTGCAGCCTTCTTCAAAGTAAATGGGTATCAACGCGTTAAACACGTTTTATTTTTCATCGTATATCATCTCTAGGACATTCTTTTCTATCATATGTAAGAAAAAATTTAAGGAAGGGATGAATATGTGTATGTAATATATTTTGTCCCAATCAAGAGTATCAGCTCTCTCTACAAAAAATTAGTTGCTTGAATGCTGTAGACCGCGACGGTTGCTTGCATCTTGAAAACGAAAATTCTGTCTGTAAAATAATATTCCGTGAGGTTGCGCTGTTGACGGTGCTTGCTGTTTCCAGATTTCTCCGCTCGTGATTTGAATTTACGCACTACACTATTCTTCGAAATGGCTCTACTCGGTTCAAGACGGGGAAAACGCTCTTTGACAAATGATTCTGATGGAGCAAAATTTAATCCGACACACTTTGTAGAAGATAAAAATGATAGTCATAGTGCTATAATATGTCGTACAAGCGTATTAATGTATGCGTACTCGATCAACAAATCATATACAAAAAAAATCATAATGAGGATTTACTAAAATGTCAATCACCACAGTCTCGAGCCTTCAGTGCAGATTTCAAAATCTCAGTTTGAAGAATAAGTATTTTTAAACGCTCTTGTATGAAGTGACTTTAAAAATCATTTTGCTACGATAAATAATTATTTTAACAACATTGACATCAGCGAAATCAATCGAGTGCAAGAGGGCAATATCGAGTTGATATTTACATCATCCTATGGCATGAGATTTATTGTGTTTGACAGAAACTCCAGCAATAGCGTGCAGGATTATTACAATAAGAAGAGGAAAACGTATGGTTCAACAATCGTTATCCGAAAGTCTACCTTCTTAGGGATAGTGCAAGCGGTCGAATGTGTGGACGAGAGACTTCGCCGTATTAAATCCCAAACCACATTAGTTGATAAATGCAAGGATTTCATTGTGGACAAGATAACTATTTTGTATTCAAAGTCTACTCTCGCAAATAAAGTCGATGCATCGAGGTTGGAAAAGCTTATCGCTGCAAATTTATCATCCATACGAAGCATCGTCAAAGGAAATCTTGGATCTATAATTGATAATAATTTTTTGAAAATCCATTATGATGTTGTATTCTAAGAGTTAGTTAGTTTTGTCTGGAAGTGTTTTTAAATGAAATGCAGTCAAAATTATAATATGTAGAAGTTTACTTAAGTTTTTAATGAATGATTTTTTAATATTATCCAACGTATTATTTACCCTCTCTTAAATCCACTCCTTACTTATTCACAAAATTTTAAAAGTTCCCGCCATACCTTGGCCGGTAAGCCGACCCTTGCAGGTCGGTAATCTCGCGTGCATGCCTAGGTCAGTAATCGGCAACGCACATATTTTTAAATCTCGTGCCTGAATTTCCCCGTCTCTCACCAGGGCTCTTTCCCCCCACTCTCTCGCCACACTTTCGTACCCCTGCCGCCGGCCATGCAGCATATATATAGTGTCTGGGCAGAACGTGGCCCTCCGAAGGCCGAACCCCCAACGCCAGTCGTATGACATATATCTATGACTTCTGTCTAGGAAAAGGTGCCCTTACTACTTGCACGTAATGGAGCACTCAAGAAGACCATTAAAGTGTGATGCCCATGGACATATAAGAATAGACTGCTCGTAGTGCTTGTCTCCATGTACGGTTCTGAAGCACGGGTAAAAAGAGGCTTAGCACCGAGCGTAAACATCTGCCTATTCCGCACGTACCATACTCTGTTCTTACCATACCTGCTAAAGCATACATGTGCAAGAGAGACAGATACTTTTGATCAAAGCTGTGTCTCTCTGTACCCGTGCTCCAGAGTCGTACATAGGACGAGTAGTCAATTCTTATATGTCTATGGTAATGCCATCCATGAACAATGGGGTCGATCGGTTGTCGACATTATAAGTGTTTTCCATACAACTTAAATCATTTGAGCAAAACGGGTGCAGTAGGCTATTAAGATTATGTCAGTACCACGTGACCGTGGCAATATATATATATAGCTATCTCGCGAAAAAGTACTACAGGCCTTATGGGAGACATCTAGTTTACATTTTTTTTGTCGTGAAGAAGATGTTAATCGTAAAAAGTTATTTGAGTAAATGTTTTTAACATTGCGAGAGTTAGGTTGCTATTTTTTTTATTTGGCGAAATCATTCATTAAGGCAAAGAACAGCGTTTTAAAAGTAAGGAGCGCAGTTAACCCTACATCGAGCAACGTATATGAGAGCATCAGCTCTCTAGAGAGAGTGTATGAGTGTCTGCTGCTGCTGGAGCCCAAAGGTAAACAACAGCTGTAAGTAGGGTTAACTGCACAACGCATACTTTTAAAACGCTGTTTTTTGCCTTATTAAACGATTTCATCTAAAAAAAATTATGACGCTGTTGACCGACGAGCAAGAAGATGGCTATTGCATGCCTCATCATCCCGTAATTAAAATTTCTAGCAGCACGACAAAAGTTCATGCAGTTTTTGATGCTTCCACCAAAACAAAAAGTTACTTATTTCCAGCAGAATTTTTGAAAAATAATAATTAGTTTGAGGAACCTCTATAGTGGTGGTATTTGAAATCTGCATGGCCTGTTAGTGTAAATATTACGGCAACCGAAAATGTACCTAGACTAAAGAAAGCTGTATGGCTTGCTACAAGAATTATCACCAACAATCTTTTTTCGCGTTCGTCAAGGCTGGTCAAGGCCGTGGCGCAAATCTTACGATTATTTTCCTTTCAGGTTTCAATTGACCCTGTAAGAATCAGGGATATAAAGTGAATAGAGCGAAAAATTCTCCTTCTAGTTCAAAAAGAAAAGTTTGAAGTTAAATTTAAGTATATAGCTGCTAGGACATCTAAGCGTAACAAAAACATACGATACCGAAAAAATAGTACTTAATGTTATAATACAACTCCTTATATTGACGAAAATGCGTTTGTTTGTGCAGAAGGTACGCTTAAGAATTCCGGATTGTCATTTAATGACAAACATGCAATTTTGTTACCTGCAAAACATTTTATTACCGACTTGATGATTGGACGGGTGCATCGCGAAATCTACCACGTGAAAGCATTAGATACTCCTAAAACGCTTAAAGTAAAGTTTTGGATATTACATGGTAAAGATCAGGTTGAACATATGATTGATAATAGCGTCGATTGTAAAAGGGCCGATCCTAAACTTATGCATACTCAAATGGCAGATTTACCCACGTGTTGAATAAATCAAACTCCACCATTTTATTATATAAATAATAATTTTTTTGGACCATTTTTTATCAATAAAAAGAAGTTTCGTAATCGCAGTAAAGTAAAGGCTTACAATTGCGTGTTTATTTCTATGCCCACTAACGCAGTTCATTTGCAAATAGTTAGTGATTTGTCTACGACGAGATTTCTTCATGATATTCGTCATCTTGTCAGTTGGCGGAGAATACCAACTCATATTTATACCGATCATGAAAAAATTTTGTAGACGTGATTAACCAATTGCGCGAGCTTTGTGCAGTTTTAAATCCCGGAGAGCACACAGGTAGATTATAAATTATGTTTAAAACAAACAAATAATTTGGCACTTTAATATGCCTCTCTCACCTCACTTAAACGGTTTGTGGGAGGTGGCTGTTAAGTCATTAAAGCATTATTTGAAACGCGTAATCAAAGATCAGTTTGTTAACTTATGAAGAGCTCAAAACTCTTGCCCTTGAAATTGAAGCCATTTTTTATTCCTGACCCGTCTGTGCTCTCTTATTAGATCCAAATTATTCATTAGCTATAACTTCATCTTATTTATTGATAGGTAGACAGTTTACGGCCCTTCCTGATCACGATTTGACTATCTATTCAGATAATCGACTTTTATCTTGGCGATTCATCACCAAGGCCAGACAATCCTTTTGGAATAGATAGCACTCTAAATATTTGCATAAATTTTAAAAACGCCACAAGTAGCAGAATTCATACGCCAAGGTTGAAAGTGGTTTAGTGGTCATGGTCATGGACTATAAATTGCCCTGTTCACGTTAGTCTTTGGATGTCGTCATCGAAGTGCACCCTGGGAGAGATGGTATGACAAGGGTGGTCATGGTCAAAACTAGCACAGGAGTCTTCAAGCGGGACATTACGAAACTTTGTCTTTTATCCGCGGATTCTGTTGATTGAAGATGGATGATGATAATTCATGATTGATTAATTTTGATTTATTGAATATTTATTTGTAATTGTTTGCACACACAAGTATATAGGCTATGGGGGTTCTAGGCCACCTACCTCGCTCCCCTCTAGGGTAGTGGAGGGGGGAGAGTGATCTTAAGCCAGCATCCAAAGGTGGAGGGGGGAGAGCGATCTTGGGCCAGCATCCAAGGATCGTGGAGGGGGAACTCATGCTGGTAGACGACGGTCTGGGGGGCTCGTTCTATTTGACGACGGTTTTTCCCTCGGGAGCTGTTGGATTAGAGCTCATGTTGTTGGCGAGTTGATTTTGACTCTTAGGTGGGGGTTATTACGTAATTTTTCTCTGAAATCTGTCGACCAGGGCGTCTGGGAGGGGAAGTCGCACGAGATCTCGGAGAGAGCCTCTCTCTTATACATACGCACGTACATGTACACTCACACACTAATTTGCGTTTGATCTCATATCTTAACGCACACGTTCACGCTTGATATCATGCGATAAGGCACACGTTCGCGCGTGATATCACGTGATAACGCACGCGCGTGATCTCACGCGTTAACGCACACGTTCGCACGTGATGTCACGTAATAACGCACACGCCCGTGATCTCATGCGTTTGAAGCTTTTTTTTTTTTTTTTTTTTTTTTTTTTTTTTTTTTTTTTTTTTTTTTTTTTTTTTTTTTTTTTTTTTTTTTTTTTTTTTTTTTTTTTTTTTTTAATTGTTGGTTTTGGGAAGGTATTTTAAATGAATATAGCAATTTATATCTGTTTACAAAATTTTTTAATAATCACTCTTCTTAAAATACATAGTAATATTTCTCATTGTTATTTTTCATTATTTGTAACACAATCCACCACATCGTAACCAAACATCCATGCAGCCTCTGGAGTTCGACGTCTGAGATGTTTATAAGCATAATAATATGAATTACTGTCTTTCCGGGATGATTCAGATAACAAGTTCTTCATAAACCATTTTTTTAATAAGTGGGCTCCATGCAGTGCACAAAATGGCTGTTTATTTTCGAAATGCTTTTGCCCATGTGTGAGGCATACGGGAGAAGTGTTTTTACTTTCAAGTTTTTTAAAGGATTGACATATTAGCGATACATCATGAACCTCACGTGCTAAGATTAAACTGATAAACTTGGCTCCATCTTTTCCATGCACATAAATTCTTTTAAGATTTTTAGTAAGAGTAACTAGGTTATACTTCAAATGAAGTAATGTAGTATCTCCTACATGAGATTCGATTCCATGTACATCCAACGTATGGTGATTGTTATATTTTTTTACATCATTAGGTAAATTTTTAAAACTGGAAGGAATCACCCAATGTCCAACGATGTTCCCTTGCAATGAGACCAAAGCTACTTCTTTTCGTATAAAAAGTCTAGCAGCATCATAAAAACCTTGAATGTCTATGATTAAATCCATATCGTATTGAATCACTACAATTTTTTATAGTCTTTATTTTCAGGATAATATTTTTCATTCGACGAATATTTATCAGTTGTGAATTTTTTTATGGTAGAAAAAAAGATTTTTTGTTTTCCTCGTCTTCTCCGCTGACAAGAGACTTCGTCTCTTCTCCACCACTGCTCTTACTACTTTACCACATTGCTAAAATCTGAAAGAAAAGTGTGATGTAGCTAGTATTTATAACTACTCTTCATCAGAGCTAGTGACATCTTCCCATTCTAGTTGAAAGTAGAATTTTTTCATTCGCTTAACATTATGAATAGCGCACATGGATTTATATACACCATTATCATGTGGGTATGCACTAGCCAATATTGGGAGTTCAAATGGTGGATAGTCCAATATATCGCTAACTTTAAAATCAGATCGCTCAAGCCACCGTTTTTTTATCTCACCAATCACAAAAATTTTCGTAGCATCTTTGAGATTTTCTCGAAGTACATTACCAACTTTTGTGTAGTCGATATCACCCGACTGCCAATCTAATCCATGATAGTTGAGCTCGAGCCATAAATTTTGACGTCTGTATTTCATACTTAATTTTTTCCAAGAAAATGGTGGCTTAAAGAAAAATACATGTGGTTCAACGTTCTCACTTAGATTTAACGAAAGAACTGCTAACTCCTTTAAAACATAATCATTACCGGACTTTTAAAAGCCCTGCATGTCTTCTACGTATTCCATCTCGACAAAGACTGACTGTATGACTAATTCTGAAGTGTTTTTTTTCCCCTTTGACAAGTCTGAGCAAGTTTTTTCACGTCTCCACTCACAGGGTTATACTCAACTGTACGATCATGTAAAATCAGACAATAGGCAGCTTTCCCCTGCGTAAAATTATCTTTTGATTCAAATTCCAAACGCACATCAACCGGTGCGCTTTTCAAAGCTTCATTTTGTTTCGAGCAGTCAATAACTATGAGTGGCCTGTGTTTAATAAAACATTTTTTACTAACCATAGGCTCTGTTTCTTTACCATTGTAGGAATTTTGAAAATTTGTATGCATACTGTAAATAAGAGAAAATTGATTTTAATCAATATTGAGCTTGAGATTGCCATAGGGGTAATACTGAGAGTTGAGAAACAGTTTAACATTGCTAATACTACAATGATCAAAACGACTAGCATTGATAGATCTCTGACTTTTACGATTTGTCTGAAAGCCTAATATGACGAGGCGTGGCTTTTCTAACTGATTTGACGTTTTGACGGTCCACACAGGTCTCGAAGTTGCTGGGAGGAGGGGGTACTCATACAACTCCCAATTACGGAAACTCATGGAAATAGGTCGGTCTTTTGCAATAACATCAAGCAGACGAATTTTCCGTCTGTCAGACGCACTTACGTATGGCATGAGCCATTCTATTCGAGTCAACGTAATTTTAATGTCTTCGTACGCATTATTTGCAGCTGTTTGGAGGACTCCGTTTAAATGCTGCATGCTTTGCATTTACTACAATTTTACGATAATCTTCAGCAAAGCCGAGTATCATTCTCAGAGGTATAAAAACATCAAAATATCCTTCGTCATTAATCAGTTTCTTTGTCTCCGCAATATCCAGCCAGCCCGTGTTTTCAAGCATAAAATTGTCACCAGGAGAGTGCGAAATACATCCTTTCATCAAGGTTGTTATGCCAACATTTTTGCATTTATCGATTTCAACGGCATTAAGTTCATAGCGAATTTCTTCAAATAAATGACAAATGGCATTATTGACTAACTCAGTCAGGGTTACGGTAGTGTTGTCAGCTAATGTAAGCTGTCCACAAACATGCAGAGCACTCTGCGAAGGTAACAGACACAAAAATTGATGTTGAATGGAAATGCGTACCTCATCACTATCATGAAATGCTGATGAAATGTAAGGTTGATGAGCGTGAACTTCGTAGTGTGAGATTGATTCATCAAATGCGACACCTGACTGAGTGTTTAGAATTTCTTCCATCTTTGAAGCAGCAGGAGAAAATGCAAATAAATTTTAGCCAACGATCACCCTTAGGCCCAGGCTTTTTGGGAACTGTGCGCTTTGACGTGTTATCACTTTGCTTGCTCTCTGATCACTGATTGTTTTCCCCCATGTTGGCTTACTTACATATCCTCCACCAATTTTTTTCTTCACTTAATAAATAATGCCCATTTTTTTTTAAATTTGATTGTTTAATATGTAGTCTTCTCGTTATAACTTCCCCTCGAAAATTAACTAATTGTCCATCTTGATCAACAATACGTACTTGAAGATGATCTATTGTCTTGACTGCTACAGGTAAGTAAATTTTCTGAGCTGGTACTTCAATAATTTGGTAGCCTGGAGGAACAGCAGAAAAAAATTCATGAATCGTATGAACTTTATTACCATTTATATATGCTCCAGTAGTAATGTTGCACTCAACTCGAAGTGCATTTATTCTAAGAATTGCGACAGGCTGATCAGACTCGTGAGCAATATCTGGTCCAAGTATGCGATTTGTAAAGCCCAATACTGATGCCATAGAGTCCTTCGGTTGAAAATTAATCAAGTGACTACACTGGATTACACTACGAAGCGTATTATTATTAGGCTTTAGGCTTATTGAGATATTTTTAGGTGTTAAGACATCGATAAGGTAGGCCTCTAGATCTTCAATTTCATAGCTGCCAGTCGGTAAAGTAACTACCTCATCCCCCGCGTAGAATTTATCGTTACCAACGTCAATATTTGGTATTGAATTAAACGTGAGCAACTCAACTAAGCCAAGAACGTAATTTTTATTCGGTAAGAGTTCAAGAGGGGGAAAATATTGCGCTTCTAAAATAGATGAATTACCAGACAAACTCAAAGTGAATGCGTCTCCCATGACGGCAAATCAAGGAATGATTAATTTTTCATCATATCAGCGACTTATATAGGTTTGTACTTGAGGTGCTTTGATAAAAATCTTAAACATAGGTAGCCGCAGTTGAATGTATCAAATTTTTGATATCTTTCATAATTATAATGGATATAATCAACACCAAGGTATATCATCAAATCTAGCGGTGGTTGAAGATCGCCAAAACTATCAAAATACGTAACTTTATTTCCACGTTTTCTGTAGGCGACCCAATGAGTGCCAGAGCCATCTTTGTCATCTAAATTAATAATAGCTGATTCATTCTGCTGTGGACCGCTAGATGGCATAGTGCCAATAGGCAAAGTGTTGATAAGTGTGTTAATGATTCCGCGACCTCTGCTCCGGTGCATGTTCATCACTCATCACGATCTCGATAGTAGCTGAAGTTAAAATCATACAAACACTTTATTTATAACGTAAGCAATCAGTCGCATGTTGACTAATGTACGGTAAACATGAGTTTTGTTGAGCAAAAAGTAAAGCTTCCTATTGAAAATTTTGACGCATTCGTTAAGCAAGATAAAAAAATAAAACGTCATGGGGATCTACTTCCGGAGACTATCAGGGCCGTTTTCTGCGGTCCTTCAAACTGTGGAAAAACCAATAGCTTACTCAGTTTAATAACTTACCCTAATGGATTGAGATTTGAAAACATATACATTTACTCAAAATTGCTGAATCAGCCGAAATATAAATTTCTGAAGGAACTGCTTGAACCTATTAAAGATAATAAATACTTTACTTTTAGTGAGTATGATATTGTAATATCGCCGGATAAAGGACTTCCCAATTCTCGCATGATTTTTGATGATATTGCTTGTGAATGGCAGGACAATGTTAAAGCATTTTTCTGTATGGGTCGACACAAAAACGTTGATTGTTTCTATTTATGCCAATCTTACGCTCAAGTTCAAAAACATTTTGTTCGAGATCATGTTAATCTGCTGGTAATATTCCGACAAGATGATATGAATTTGAAACACATTTATCATGATCATGTAGATACGGATATGACTTTTGCTGATTTCAAAAACTTATGTATTAAATGTTGGAAAAATGAAGCACACCGATTTATTGTGATAGATAAGGATAGAGATATGGAAAAAGATAGATACAGAAAAGAATTTGATTGTTTTGCTATAAATATAACACACACAGCATGAAATCATTTCAGTCTTTTACAATTTAGCAAACAGTCAACACGAGTGTATTTTGTCGAGAGAAAAAGATTATTAAGCAGATTGAGGAATCGAGAGAAGCTATAAGACGCAAGCACAAATTATTGAAAAATGAAAGAACAAATTTTCACAAAGCTATCGGTGAAACATTTAAACCAATCATTGACCCTCTTTAAGAAATCGTAAATGAAACCAAGAAAAAAAAAGCATATCTCAAGAGGTAAAACCTTTGACCGCGCAAAAGATAACCAAGCGTGGAGAAAAAAGAAAACAGCATCTGTATAATACTCCAGAGTTTCATTCATCTACAATGATTCATAGTGATGATGGTGATATTTCAAGCGATTCTACTACAAATCTAGTCGAGCACATGCAAAAGGGAAAGCGGAGTTCTCACCAAACTCCAACGTTCCAGTCATCCATGAGTCAGTAATTATGACAGCGATACTTCTATTGATGATACTTTACGAGGTTATGAAACTGACTGGATATGATGATGAGCATTATGATTCATCTAATAACATTGATTTGTATCTTTAAATATTGGAGCAAAATCTATCAAACCAATTAGATCAAATTTATGGTGTACGAAAAGAAAAAGATGGAGTTTACATGCTTGGGAATTCACGAATAAGATTTGATAATAATCAAATTTACATAAATGAGCAAAAATATCTTATTACAGTTGGATTGATGAAATTACTTGTTTAACATTTTGACAGAAGTCTAATAACAGGTAAAGATTTAGAACAATATCGCTGTATTTAAGATACCTCAAGCGTTCATAGAAAAAAATTTGATCAACATTCAAGTGTAAGACATCAAAACAGTATGAAATTTAATAAAATAATTGGACCAATGTTTGGCATTGTAAATGTAAAAAACATGGTGGATCACTACCTCAATCAAAAATTGCTCGCCTGAATGCTCAAATGGATTATATATATTGGGACGATCCTAACGAGCTAGTCGATCGTGTCCGATTATTAGTGGTGGAGCGATCAGCCGGTAGTTTTAGTCACACAAATGAAATTCATTTAATTATCGAGGAGTTGCGGGAAGCTGGCATTATATATTAAACTGTTAATTAATTTTAGCTTAGTATCAGTGTGAGCGTCGACGTATTCGGACGTCAGTTAGGTAAATCTGAAGGCTGTAGCATTCGTGGCCCTCCAGGCATTGGATACAGGCTTACTTCGGATGATAAATATGATATGAAAAACAAGAGATTGTGTAATTTTGCCGAACCTAAACAGCCTCGAGATGCAATAAATTATGCTTACTTAAGTGAAATAATTTTAAAATTTGATAAGAAAATTGAAGATCTTGAAAATTATGTATACAAATCAAACAAAAACGTGTTATACACTCGAGGTGACTCATCAATAGACAATATAGATAGGTAATAAATGGAGAAAGTTGTTGCTGAATTGCATAAAGCTGCGAGACGTCGATATCCGCGCACGAAATTCATCATGCGTGGTTTCGATGAAACTTGGCAAGCAGATCTGGTTGAAATGCAACCTTACGCACGGGAAAATAAAGGTTATAGATATTTTCTAACAGTTACCGATGTATTTTCCAAATATGGTTGGGGTGTACCCGTAAAGAACAAAACCGGTGAAAGTGTGACGTCAGCTATGCAATCTATATTAATGAAAGGAAGAGTACCAAAAAATTTCCAAACCGATCTTGGAAAAGAGTTTTACAACACAAATTTTCAAAGTCTTATGCAAAAGCACAAAATAAATTTGTACTCTACTTATAGTAATCTAAAAGCCTCTCTATGTGAACGATTCAATCGCACGATAAAACATGCTATGTGAAAAAAGTTCAGTTTACAAGGCAACTACAAGTAGATTAATATTTTACCCGAGTTGATTGCAATCTATAATAATCGAAAACATCAAACAATAGGAATGAGACCTAAGGATGTGTCTGCTGCTAATGAACAAAAGATTTTGCAAAAATTTACGTCCACAGCAAGAGTAGAAATGAAACCGAAATTTAAAATGTGTGATAAAGTACGAGTTAGTAATGCTAAACAAGTTTTTGAAAAAGGCTACACCCCGAATTGGAGCACGGAGATATTTACGATAGTAAAGGAAGCACATACAATACCACTAACTTACAATTTAAAGGATTATCAAGAGCAGCCCATATCTGGAGGCTTCTACGAGCAGGAATTGCAGAAGAGTGAGTATCCAGATACTTACCTTGTTGAAAAAATTCTTCGTCGGCAAAGAAATAAAATATTCGTAAAATGGTTGGGTCTTGATAATACCCATAATAGTTGGATTGCAAAAAGTTTATAATGTTATGCATGAAAAAAATTATTATCTGAAATAAACAATGCAGTTTAATACAGTTTTTGATTTTGTTTTTTATTAATTTATTACAAAAACTTTCACTTGTACAAAACATTCAACTATTTTATACACATGAAGAGTTTATGACTGGAAAAAAAATTTTCCAACAAAATTCAACATGTACACCATTGAAATAAATAAATAATTCCATTTTGTTCACTAAATCTTCTAAGTAACTAAATCTAGTTTCATTCGCTATTAAATTTTTCGAGACGCGATCTGGCAAGAATATCTGAAATTCTTCCCTCATTGCTGCTACAACTTTTTCCCCATATCTTATTTTAACTTTTCTAATTTTTGTCACCATGAAAGATTCATTGATCTCCATCTGGCTGATTTTGATTGTTGGAAGAAAGCTGCTCCTAGCCAGTTGATCAAGATCTGCTAAATCTGCCATCTATTATATGAAAACAGAAAAGAAAAAAAAACATTATTTATAAAAATATTATTTGAAGCGTTTTTTTCTTTTATAAAGTACAACACGAGAGATTGGAAAGGATGGGAATCATTATTGTATTGGAGCAAAATATTGCTTAACGTCTGCAAAAAATTTATCAAAAAGGTTTTCTCACCTGAATGTTTAATTTGACTTTTTTCGATGGACTTCCTTCTAACGACTGGAAACTTCTTTTGTAACCCTGATTTACCTTAACAGTTGAAACTGTAGTCGCTTGAGGATGCTGACTAACGTTTCCAATCAAACTGGTCTGAGATGGCTTCAGCAGCTTCTTATAAGGGAAGCTCCCCACTACTTCGCACATTTTTGTTACACTTCCATCCATCTGTTTTGGACTTACTATTTTTTCACTATCGCTACCATCTTTTTCTTCTCCCCCATTTTTTTCATGGCCATCCACCAATTTATGCTGCTCCCTAGGTGATAATGAGTCAACCGCCTCAACTAACGCTCTTTGACTTGCCGCTCCAACATAGTTTTCACTTATATCGTATAGGTAATGAACGCGTTGGTGCATGTTTTCCTCCCCCACTTTTGATGAATTTTCTGGAACAAGCGGATTTTTATTACCCACCCTTTGACTAGGTATTTCTCGAAAACTCTTTCCAATATTTTCTTCTTTTTTCCCGTTTCCAGTTTTATGTTCTTTATCCGTTATTTTATAATGTCCCCAAGGTATTGTGCCAGTGGAAGAGGTGAAAATATATCGCTTATCGTCATGGGAACTGAGAGCTATTTTATTTTGCTGCTCAGTATAAATTGTATGATGACAAGATCTAATACCTATTTGGTCTCGCTCAATATTCTTACTTAAATCGCGCAAGCAGTCAATGTAATCATTAAATTCAATAGTAGCTTTTACAACGTTAGTTTTAACACCCTTTGATTTTTTTATCACATTTTCATTTTCCATTAGAATACTGTACATTTTGCTTCTTAGGCCGATAAATTTTAATATAATGTTTCCGTTGCACTCATCTTTTATGAGTCCAACAATTTTTTTATTTTTAATGGCATCATGAATTTATTATTTTTCGGATAATCTGATGTGTCAAATTCTTGAATGTCTGCTTTCATTATTTTATAAATATCATGGTTTATAATTTCGTATATTAGACTGTCCGTATCAGGGTACAGTAGCTTACAATCATTTTTCAGCGTGGATAGCATATAGTCATAATGAAAACGATATACGAGAGTCTTAGATAAGTCTAAGACACTGAGTCCAATATATATAGGCTTTCTCATTTTTACTTTAGTACGCTGCAGTTGAATGGCTACAAAATTTTCGTCAAAAATATCGCAGCTATGAAAATTAGGTCGTGAAATATATGAACAAGCTCCGTAACTTCCACTCCAATAGTTCAACAATTTAACATCAATACGTTTTTTCTCGTTTTCCATTGTTTTTCCAAATATAGCATTATTAAATAGTTCGAATAGCATTTTATCAAACTCATTTTTTGATTTCTTTCTTTCATTACTATTAAGATCAATATATTCCTTGAGCCACGCACTTTGCCAAAATTTCAAAGCACGGTGAATTTTTACAACTTTGGAATCATAATTTTCAGCCTGATTGAGCGCCTCGTTATGAAGTACATATTTATGTTTATTATTTAATGTTGTCATCAACTTGATTTGCTTTGATCCCGGAGCTGAAATGTGTTCAGAACATAGTGGTAATTCTTTATGTAAATCATGAAGTTCCTTGGGATATTCCAAGTCAACCTCTAGAATATATCCATAAGCACTTTCTCTACCACTTTTGTAAAAGTTGTGTGGCTGTTTTTCTATATTTTCAACCCATTTAAAACCGCCGTAGGGTAGTGGTTGCGTCATACTCCAGCCGTACAGATTGTTAATGTCAAAGTGAACGATATATTTTTCAGTCTCATCTTTTCTATAATTTTTCATGTAGCAAGTATTTGCCTCTGCATATCTATTACAATATAGTTAAATTCGACCCCTCAATCCTTTTTCAATGAACATGTTATTTTTTGATGCATTAATACAATTTTTTTTGTTAACATATAGTAATACTTACGATAGTTTTCTTTAGCATTGCATCTCACGTAAAGCCCGAAGTAGTAAAATAGTGACCTGGATCCAGTTTATATACCTTTAGACAATTATTTCTAAGGTTTTCGAAAACTTCACTTAACAAGAGCACATCCGTTTTGAGGTATAAATCTGAATATTGTCCAAGATTTGCAATATCGAAAGTTTCCCATATAGTTTGAGCATGAACGTAATCTTCATCACTTATGTGTGAGTCATACAATCGACTGTAGAAGTTATCTTTGGATGGTAGCATTGTTTCTTGTAGTTTTTCAAATGATGTTACATAGTCATATGGAAATATACCTTTTCTCTTGAGCAATTTGATTTGATGCATGGAGTATGAATCGTCTTAACTGAAAACACTCTCTAAGATCTCATGGTGTTCTAAGTAAGATGACAACTTATCGAGAGAGGCAGGTAAAAATCGAAACGAGTCAATGAAACGTAAGCTGATACTTGTCCCCTCGACGTATTTTGTGAAAGAAATATACTTTTCTTTTGTTTGGGGAATGACTTGTACTCGACCAGGAAAACAAGTTACGAGTTCTTGTATAAATAAGTGTGCATCATAATTACTTAAATAGTGAAAAACTATGGGTATTGATCGAGACTCTTGGTATTTAAGATTGCATTCATTGCGTGCTGGTCCTTTATACCCAAATAATGAAGAAAAAACTTTAGTTTAAAGAAACAAATGTTATCAATGGGGGAGAATAGATAATACTCACTCTCCAGTTAAATGACAATGGCCATGGACTTTTTCAATATTCTTAGTTGCTTTTTCACATATATGTGACATCTGTCAGCATTGTAAAAGTCGAAATTTTCCTCATTAGTCAGCGACCTCATTGGTAGTGGATTGTCATATATGCTTTGTATCTCCAAGGCAAGATCATATATTTTTTTTACAAACCAAGTAGCTGGATCCTGATCGTTTTCATGTACTTGTCTATAGCACATGTATCGTGATTGACTGTCATCAAAACTACACTTTACATAAAATCCCACACTTAGAGTTTTATGATGCTGTATGACTCTTTCTTCACTATGTATGGGTTCTAATAGACACTCAAAGTCTGCATAGACTATAAACGATGTTGGATTTTTATTTTTATAATTTTTAACCCTTAAAATATTATTGTCATGTCTCGGTAAAGTAACTTTGCACTTATTTACTTTGACACACTCCACTGCATGGATTTTTAATTTTTCCTCAGCTGCAAAGTAATGGAGGCAACAGTCGCAAATGAATATCTTATTATTGTTTTTAGTTATAGAGCTGCGAGCAAGCCGAGATAAATCTTTAATACATATGTAATGACATTTTGTATTGCTGTATTCACTATCACTACCACTATCTTGACTTTCTTCCTCTACTTCTTTTTCTCCTTCCCCTTCATCCTCTTCTTCTGCTTCCCCCAATTCATCATCTATTACCCCATTGCGCTTATCTTGTTAATCTCCCTGTTTCTCATTGTTTTCCCATCACTATCCAGATATGTATAGTAACTTTCTACAAGTAATAGATTCACATGTTTATCCTTTTTCTGAGCTGTCAAGTGAAGGGGTAAAGTTATAAAGTTTTTTTTTTCTTCTCCAAAAAATAAACATTAACTCAAACATCATTTTGTTTTTCAAACTTTGGTATTTGCTTAGGCTGCACTGGGAAGGTTATGCCATTAAAATTATAATTATTTTCGTATGTTGAATAATTTGATACTCGATATGAGTGTTTACGTGCGGGATGTAGCGATGACAAAATGGCCTATTTAAAGCACTGTTGATCTGTATTCCTAACATTTATACAAGCTTTTTTTTTTAGCGATAGAAAATGAAAGTTCAATGTAAGAACTTCCACTCATTGCATGATACTTATTAATATTCACCATTAAATTTAGGATTGAGCGCAGACTCCAGCCAGAATCTCGCTCTTGAAATTCCTCAATGTTAGAAGTGACTGGCTTCTCTATATTTATTTCAAACCATTTATATAAGTCTGTCGTATGCAAAACGCATTCAGATTTAGTATTGAAATATTTAACTTTAATAGTTTCCGAGTCATTTTTCACGATAGCACACTCTGCTGCTAATACAGTGTTGATTTTTAGAGCATGTTGTGTATTAAGGATCTCGTGCACTTTTAAAACAAATTGTTTTTCCGCAGACTTAAGAAATTTCACTATATCTAAATGCCCACTATTTGCAATCACAGCGGACCGTATACGTTTTTTAAATGCACTATTAATCTCTTTCCACACAACACCATCTTCATCTCGCCTAATTAATGTTGTAGTGATTCCTGATCCATGCACTTCTAATTTTTTATAAAATATTGCTAAAAAAGTGGACAGTAGACACTCAACATTTAAAAAAATTTTCTCAATATGTGATGATAGTTTTACAGATTATTTGTAGTCTGAAATACTTTTAAGCACTGTTTTACTGTTATCAATTAGATCTTAGATACTTGTAATGTGTTCACCATTTAATAGACGTTGATGGTCTGGTCGTACTGCATCACAAAAAATTACATAACGTTCCACGAAATCGGCATTAGCAAAGTTTGCGAAAAGTTGGTCCATGATGTTAACTGAGAGTGCTAATGTACTCAAATGAATCATGCAATGGTTTCGCATCTGTTTATAAAAGCTTGTATGTGGGACGATCGTAAAAAGAAAGACAGCTAGTGGTGAAGGGATGAAGCTATAATGGAATGTAAAAAAGATTGTGTTTAGGAAAAAAAACAAGTTGTGTCTTGTTTAACTACGATTGTATAGTAATATTGAAATTTATTAACTTTCTAGGGGTCACTCTGACAAGATTTCTGTCTCATACTTCTTCTCCTTTGACGATTTCTCTTTTTAGGGTATGCTCATGTCACATAAAAAAACCTGTTACACATTTTTCTCCCTTCTTTGATGATTTATATCTCTTGGGATCGCTTAAGTCACGTACGTGTCATATAATTGTGCTATTATTTTCTCGAGCTTAATGGAATATTTCAAATATGGAAAAATTTTTACCAAAGGGAGAGAGATTAGCCCAAAAGTATGAGAAAATTTCTGATGAAACAAAACCTTTCCCGATTCCTATCTATACTACTTAATTCTCTCAACGATGCGATACTTCTGCTTCGAAGAGTATATAAGCGGACTGGTTAAGATGAACAATTCATCTATCAACTGCTCTTGAAGCTTATTAGACGTACTAGCAGCATGGACAGTTAACAATTCTTGAACGAAAATGGTGCATCAGAAAACTATATACTAGATCGTTTTCTTCAAGATTTAGCAGACGTGGAACCAGAAAAGGGGTGTAGTTTTTGCAATATGCAATATACCCTTCCACCGATCATCTTTGGTAGGTTTTTTAAATATATTTGGTAAAAAAAATGTATTTATTTCATTTCTTGCGTAATAAAAAAAGTTATTTAATCTTGTCAGTTTTTTATTTCTGTTGCAGAACCACTCGACTTGACGATGCGGAATCTAGAGCCTGTGATGCCAGGTTACAACGAGGAGTTTGTATCTACCTCACCATCTCCGGTCATTATGGAACGGTTATGGTATATACCACCATCAGCAGCTCACTCCAGTATCTTGACGTTGCTCAACCCTGGGGATAAGCTTGTGTGCCAACAAGGGCCGTCCTCTGCAGACAACACCGAGCAGCTGATGGATTCATTATCATCACTAGATCCAATGGATCCAACTTACGTGTACCGACCATGGGAGTCAACATCGTCGCCAGCATCCCCGACTCCTTCCTTCATGAAAAGAAGGGAGTTGCGGATGCCACCAGAGCGGTACTTACCGATTGCAACGCTAAGTTTTGAGATTATTATTGTTGATTTCGTCAACTCTATGCACGACATAAATTCCATGGTAGAATCTTCAGCGCTAAATAACGTTAAGGAGGTATCGTTGATAGATTTAACGACATTTCCGTCAACGTTATACTCTGGTGTAGTCGAATCAGTGCATACTATGCACCAAGAGTTACCATAAGTCATTTATATAAAAACAGTGTGTGGCAAAATAAAATGATAGATTACATAATAAAAATATTACCATGTATCTTAAAAAAAGTGATTTTTAATAAATTGTGTAAACAAATATAAATTGTTATACTAATTTAAAATACCTTCCAAAAATTACGTCTGCAGAAAAAAATATTAATTTATCGATAAAAAAAAAAAAAAAAAAAAAAAAGTTCTTATTAGTTCAAGAAGAATCTAATCGTTTCATACCAATGAGATGATTAACCAACTGAGCTATTGAGGGCTTGCACACGTAGAAACTCAAAATAGCTTCAAGTATGTAGGAGCTCTCGCGCGTTAACTCGTGAGATCACGCGCAAATGTGCGTCATCACGTGATATGACGCGCAAACGTGTGCGTTATCACGTGCTATCACGCGCAAACATGTGCGTTAACGCTTGAGATCACGCGCGAGCGTGTGCGTTATCACGTGATATGACGCGCAAACGTGTGCGTCAACGCGTGAGATCACGCGCAAACGTGTGCGTTATCACGTGCTATCACGCGCTAACATGTGCGTTAACGCGTGAGATCACGCGCGAGCGTGTGCGTTAACGCGTGAGATCACGCGCGAGCGTGTGCGTTAACGCGTGAGATCACGCGCGAGCGTGTGCTTTATCACGTGATATGACGCGCAAACGTGTGCGTCAACGCGTGAGATCACGCGCGAACGTGTGCGTTATCGCATGATATCAAGCGTGAACGTGTGCGTTAACGTATGAGACCAAACGCAAATTAGTGTGTGAGTGTACGTGTACGTGCGTATGTATAAGAGAGAGGCTCTCTCCGAGATCTCGTGCGACTTTCTCTCCCAGACGCCCTGGTCAACAGATTTCGGAGGAAAATCACGTAATAACCCCCACCTAAGAGATGAAATCAACTCGCCAACAACATAAGCTCTAATCCAACAGCTTCCTAGGGAAAAACCGTCGTCGAAGAGCACGAGCCCCCCAGACCGTCGTCTAACAGCACGAGTTACCCCTCCACCATCCTTGGATGCTGGCCCAAGATCGCTCTCCCCCTTAACCTTTGGATGCTGGCCTAAGATCTGTCCCCCCCCTCCACCATTGGATGCTGGCCTAAGATCCCTCTCCCCCCTCCACCATCCCAGGGGGGAGCGAGGAGGAGGCCTGGAACCCCCATAGCTTATCTACTTACACACACACTTACAGCCTACGCAATGCACGGCGAAGTGTGTTCAGTCCAAACATACTTTTCCACCTCTGCTGACGTCATGAAGATCTTTCACTCGCACCTTATTCCCTTTTAATCGCACAGATACCATCTTTAGGCCTTAAGTCGGGGAGCTCGAGGTTGAAGTGTTGGTGATTGGCAACCGTCGCTGCGACTTGGCTGCTTGCAGCAATCGCGCCGTCCGCGCTGATGCAGTATTCGCCTGCGCTTTACATAGTTTGCTTAGCTTGACTCGACGTTCTGCTAGCTATCGCATCATACTTCATCCATCTTGCTTTGACGTTTCACCTTGCTCTAGCGACCGGTGCACCAGGCATTTTAGTCCTCGCAAGCGTGCAACCCGCACCACCAGCGGAAGCTGTTTTTGCCGGCGTGTACCAAGTATACCAGCAGCCTTCGCTGCTCTTATGTAGTGGTTCTATTATCTCCACTAGTGGGTATGCTACTGCGTATTATATAGTCTATTCTCGTTACTGCAATTCGTGCGGGTTTTTTAGTGTTCGTGCGTGTCGGTTGGAAATATTTACGTGTGCATTTTTCCCTTGCATATTCGTATATACTCATACATTTAGTTGCATTTAATTGTGTAATTTATATATTTCCAAGCTGTTAAGTCTTAGTTGTGTCGATAAATAAATCGTGTTTTTTATTCTGCTAGGCTTTTTTCCCATAAATAGTAAATTTTATTGTATTCAACCATCTAATAATAATTGAGTGTATTAATTTGATATTGGAACTAGTGTTTGTGTAATTTTGCTGCGTTTTACCCATTGTTGCCATTGATATTTTGTGAGTAGGAATCAAATGAAAGCAAGTTATAAATAATTTATAATCTAATAACTCAGCGAGCTTGTTGATACATAAATAAATCAGCTAACTGTTACAGATACTCTATAAATTAATAACCACGGATGCTTTTCGCCTAATAAGTAAATAAATTATGTATAAATCATCAATAACAGAATAACTAAGCTCACTTATTGATAAATTAACAATTATTCTATAAACAAGACAAATATTTATATCGGTCTTACAGTCAAACTAATAAACAAACATTAATATTATTTTTAATTTGACGTATGTGTGTGTGTAATTTTAAAATT
>JAPYYV010004835.1:0-27700 GCA_030522625.1 Copidosoma aretas
TGTGAAATTTGGTCTCGTTGAATTGATAGTATTTAATGAAAGATTTTATCGGTAAAGTAGGGTTTTTCGCTTATAATTTGAGTATTCAATCCCCTTAACCCTACTATTTTTAACTTTTACCTTAAGTCGATTTTATGAACAATAAATATCAAACCTTTTAGATATTTTAATATTGATTACAGCTTTTCAGACCATGAAATTAGCGTAACAAAAAATAATAGAATTTTAAGCATAGAAAAATCTTACGGGAATCAGCCTGATTCAAAAAATTAAATTATGTGAGCATTATTGACTAAATTTTTTTCCGCACAAAACTAAAAGATTAATAGACTCAAATCTCGTAAACCTATTTATCGTTGAATCTGATGAGACTTATTACGCATTCCCACATTGAATATTGGAGACCTTTTTTCTTACATAGACGCTCTGACTTTCACTAACTGTCAATTATATTTGAAAGTTATTTGCAAAAAATTCAATTCTAAGTCAAAAATGAAATTTTGATGATTGTAGATAAAGCAGCAAATTAAAATAATAATAAAAGACCAAATATTATCGTTTAAGGTGCGTATTTGAAGAAAATTCGCGTAAGATAATAATTAAAAATACAAAGCTTGCCTAGTAAATAGTGGACTCATATATAAAAACAATGATCTTTTGGATATTTATGCATCCGTATCTTAGTTAGAGTAGGTTAGAGATATAGTAGCTATATGAAATAAATTTACCTTAGACTCAGTACAATAAGACTCTCAAGCTTCTATTTTAATTGAGATATTATTTGACGAAGTCTGCATGAATGAGGCAGAGTATTTAACGAAGATTAGAAATTAAAAAGTCTGTAAGTTGAAAAAATGCTTAAATGATATGATTAAATAAGTAAAATACGTGCTCCACAGAAAAGGCTGTTTCAATAATTTTAAGTACTCAGGTCACTGAGTCATGATATTTTTCATGGAGAGAAAAAAAATATTTCTGAGATGCAAAAATGCTTGGATGATATGTTCAAAAAAGTGAAATAAATGCTTTACAGAAACTGCCATTTAAATTAATTTAAGTGCGCATGTCACTGAGTCATGTTCATATTCATAGAGAGAAAGAAATATCTCCTATATTGCTCTTATAAGTAAATCACATAATCATAGTGAGTAATAACACTTTAGAACCTAATATCAATAGAGGAAATTACAAAAGGGATCTGAAATTATGGGCCTTAGTAAGGCTAAACGCTTTTTAGAAATAACTACAATTTGAGATCGAGAGAAAAATCTAATAGCTCTCTCTCTCAAACTGATTACATTCATTAAATTTTAAAAAGGTTCCGATTCGATAAAGAATATGCTTAACGTCCAGTAATGGTCTTAAGGCAGGTAATGATTGGACAAAGATGCGATTAAATAACGCATTTGATGAAATAACGATCAGCATTATCGAATTTAATCGAAACGTTACTTACCAAGAAGCACTTGGTAGTCTTTTGTATTTAGCTAACGCCACGATGACACATACCACTAGAATATGGTCAATAGGATTTTAGGTTATTTTAAGGGAACTATGACGCAAGGCATGCAGTATATAGGTTGTTCTGATGGTTTAAAAGCTTATTCTGATGCAAGTTTCGCTGACTGCAAGAACTCGCAAAAAACCAATTTGTCAGTTTTTCTGTACATTTTTTCTGGGACTTGATTGCATGAAAAACTTACAATTAAGATTAGGTCTTAGTATCTATCTACTTAACAGGCTGAATATATACCCATGTATGAGGCATGTCAAAAGTAAATAGTTATTTATAATTAAAATTATTAATGACTTGACTGATCATTGATTAAGATTGTTGTAATATATAGTAAATTGGTACAGTCTCGTCTGAGTATAGAACTATACATAAGTGTACGCGTGGCGTCAAGCTGTACACGTATGCTGTGAGATACGCTTCAGTTAGTCTAACTCTAGCTTTCGTCGTGAGCAGTTGCTCTTTAGTCGTTAAGGTCACGATGTATAATAGTTAATAAGTTTACTTTCCAAATGTATATTATTATACTTTTAACACTACCTATCATTATTCCCAACATAGTAGCAGAGCGTGGCTAGTTTTTTCTTTGATTTTTTCACGCGGCGCTTCGGCGGCCCGTGATAATCAACTAAGTACAAGGTACAGATAATAGTGTCAATCCAACACAAGATAATTGATGAAATTTTGTGCAAGCGATCACAGATAGTAAAAGTGTAAATCCAGTGTTAAAAACAAGTATGTTATATAAGTAACCTGTAATTCAGTGGTAGAAATTGAATACTAAAGCTGAAATGTCAATAAATAGCAACTTAACAAGAGCAATTAAGAGCAGAAAAAATATAAAATATTTAAGAAAAAATCTCGTGAAAATAACAAGAAATGTACTCATGATAAAGAAAATTCTAGAAGATTCGAACAAAAAAGGTGACAAAATGGCGAAAAGAGCGAAAATCGACGATGTTGTTATTCCTGTATTCGACAGAGAAGAGTTCAGCAGTTGGAAATGTAGATTACTGAAGCTACTAGAATACAAAGAATGTTAAAAACAAGCTATTAGAGCGAAAAAAATAGAAGACACAAAAGATACATGCAATAATCATGACCTTAAAGCAAGAGCGATAATCACAAGTACAGTATCGAATAGACAACTTAAGTACGTAAAAGAGTGCGAGACAGCTTATGATATGATGAAAAAATTTGATAAATCGTATAGGACAGAGAGTACAGCTCTAAAAATTATAAACAGAAGCAAAATTAAAGAAGTAAAATTGAAAAATTTTGAAAATGTCGAAAAATTTTCCTTGAACTTTGAAAAAGCTATAAACGAATTTAAAGCTGCAGGAGGCAATATTAAAGAAACAGAAAAAATAAGATATTGGATGAGAGTATTGTCGGCCAGTTATAGCTGTATTAGAGACTATATTGACTTAGTGCCTGAAGAGCAAAGAACAGTAGAATATGTAAAACAAAAAAAAATGAAAGAAGTTTGACCAAAGAAGATGAAGTAAAAATTAAAATTGATTCTAGCACATTCCATACTAGAATACAAGGAAGCTGTTGTAGATGTTGTCGTGCGGGACACATAGCTAGAGTATTTACCAAAGGTCAATTTAACCAGCAGCAGTACACACAAGCTAGCTACACGCACCAAGGCAGAGGAAGAGACCAACAACAACAAAGATGCAGAAGCAGAGGCCAATACACATCGGGCGGCAATAGAGGAAGAAGCAGGGGCAGAGGCTACAGCAATAGACCAAACAAATCATCGTATCAACAAGAACAAGAGGAGCAAGAATCATCGGAAGCCTGGTATGCACAAATTCAGCGTGAAAAAGAGAAGCAGGTTTACAATTGTGATATAGATAACGTAATAAACTGGTTATTAGATAGCTATAGTACATATCGATTAATAAATACGAATAAGCATTTTAGCATATTTATAAATATTAAGAAACCCGTGACAGTAACTTTACTAAATAATAAGCAAATCAAAGAGACAAAGATAGAAAAAATTGATGTGTATTTTGATAATTATACTTACAAGTCAAATGTAGAATTAAATAGTGTCTATTTTGTAGAAGATATAGAAAAAAATATACTTAGTGCATCGCGAATAGATAAAGCTAGCAAAGTAGTATCAACGAAAATATTTGCAAAAATATATTCTCAATCAAAGAACGAATTAATGGCAACTGTTACAGAAAATAACGGTTTATATTTGATGAAAAAATTTGTAAACAGAGAGGACAAAACATATTTACTTAGCACGATGCAAAATAAAAAAATACAAATGTAGAACAACTAACAAATAAATAAAAATGGCAACGAGCGTTAGGTCACGAAAATTTTCAAAATTTTAGTAAATTAGTATAAGAAAACATGATTGATGGAACATCCGAAAAATAAGAAAACATTGAAATGAAATGGGCTAACTGTATAGAAAGTGAAATGTCAAATAAGCCATTAATAATGATAGAAAAAGGCAACATAAATTCTAGAAGTTGTGTACACAGATTTAAATGGGCCATATAATACAACTGGTTATAAAGAAGAAAGATATTTTTTTACTTTTATTGATAAGTATAGTAAATAGACAAAAATTCATTGTACAAAAGAAAAATTAGAAACTGTAAATTGCTTTATTGATTATGCTAATTTAGTTAAAAATTGGTTTGATAAAAAGATTAGAAGACTTCAATGTGATAATGGGACTGAATATTTGTATCGAGAAATATAAAATTTTATTAAACACAAAGGAATCGAATTATTACCTTGCCCACCTTATGTACATGAACTAAATGGTATTGCCGAAAGATACAACAGATTCGCTATAGATATAGGTGGATGTCTAATGAAAGAGGCTCGAATGAATCTGCGTTACTGGCCAGAAGTATTGGAAACTGTAGCATATTTAAAAAATAGAACGATTGCAAATACTTATGAAAACAAAACACCGTATGAAATATTTTTTGGTAAAAAGCCAAATGTACAGAATGAAATAATGTATGGCAGTAGAGTACTCGTAAGAAAGCCAGAACAACATAGAAAAAATAAATGGGATGATAAAGCACAGCTAGGAATTTTAGTCGGTTACGAGGAAAATGGTTACACGGTCTTAATAAATAATCGAGTTATAGTAGTCAGATATGTAGAGGTAATTAAAGATACGATAAAAAAAATTTATTTAAATGAAATTGAGAATGATAATGTTAACGATAATTATTGTAAAGATAAATAATAAAATAATTATTCAAGCGATAGCGAACATGAAAATGGAGTAAATGAAATTAAATTAGAAACAAATGATGATATAAAGCTAAAAATAAGATCTGTAAGAGAAAAAAATTCGATTAAGAGATATGGTGATCCGATTACCAATGTCAGTTATGTAAATTATATTGATGCAAATGTATCGAGTCCATTCGAGGAGGCGACAAGTTCCAATGAAAATAAAAAAATGGCAAGAAGCTATGAATATTGAAATTAATAATTTAAATAAAAATAACACTTGGGATATTGTGAAAAAACCAAAAAATAAAGACATTTAAGATGTTGAATGGGTATACAAGAAAATAGATGATAATATGTATGAGGCTAGGTTAGTTGAAAGTGGTTTTCATTAAAAAGATTATAATGAAAACGTGTATTCACCAGTAGGAAAAATGCAAGCATTAAAAGTACTATTATCATATTGTTATCAAAATTATTTGTTAATCGAGCAATTGGACGTTGAAACTACATTTCTCAAAAATTCCTAGAATTTGGTATTACACTTTTAATGATTTCATAGGCGGAGAAAGTTTTACACGAAGTAATGACGATTTTAGTCTTTATACCAAGAAAGAATTAGGTCCAATCTACATTTTAATCTTTGTAGATGATTTATTAACTTGCTGTAGAGATTTTAAGAAAGTAAAAGAGATTAAACAAAAATTGTTACAGAAGTTTGTCATAAAAAATTTAGGAGGAATTAAACAGTACATTGTAATTAAAAACGATTATAAGCAAAAAAAAAAAACTATGAAAATGGAAATATTGATATAATTAAGATTGAATCCAACGAAAATTTATCTTGTATTTTAACGAAAAATTTGGGTTTAGAAAAATTTATAAAAAATAAGAATGTGTTTAAACTTGTACAACAAAAATCAAAAGAGAGTGTGAAGAGGCAAGACTGTAAATTTAAAGAGGCGTATTGTAATATATAGTAAATTGGTACAGTCTCGTTTGAGTATAGAACTATACATAAGTGTACGCGTGACGTCAAGCAGTACACGTATGCTGCGAGATATGCTTCAGTTAGTCTAACTCTAGCTTTTGTCGTAAGCAGTTGCTTTTTAGTCGTTAAGGTCACGATGTATAATAGTTAATAAGTTTACTTGTCAAATATATATTATTATACTTTTAACACTACCTTCCATTATTCCCAATAAATTTGACTCTTAAATGTGACAACAGTGCTGCTATAGGAATTATTCAGACAGGTGATGGTATTAGATTGACGCTTATGACCGAAAACAGAGAATATTACGTTAAAGAATGTGTGAATTAAAAACAGATACTAATAAGCTCAATTTATTCAAGACCCATTACTTAGCTAACATTTTTACAAAACCCACACCATTTGATTTGCGTAACAAACTCCTTAAGTCATTATCTAACAAGGTCTGATTAGAGTGCATACAATAAAAGATAGATTGAATTAATTTCAACAAGTAAAAAGAAATCTTCACTGAAATAATATTTTCTTCGATTTTGACGGAACACGTCAAAGCCGTTTCATTGGTGCTAACACTGATAGTGGGTTGCAATGCCAAAACAGCAGTGTTACCTGATATTTTGGCATTGCTCGTCTGCTATTCACTATGTGTAGTGTCTGTGCTACCGCTCTCGTAACTGTTTTCAGAAACGAATTAATGCATATAAACAAAGCCAAATCGCATTGCAACGGTGAGGCACCATGGCTTCTTATCGCATTTGGCAATTTTTCACAATAATAAGGTGATGATATGCGACCTTTTTAAGTGAACGAACCTGGGTACTATGCGAGTGGCGTTAAAGATAGTCTGTTTATACATCCTAATCACGGTAAAACTGGAAATATAACCCTATTTTTTATGTTATTTGTTCTCAGTGGCAATTGCAGTGAGATGAAAATTGCGGTAATGATGAGTAAAAGAGGTAAGTGTAATAATATAATTAATTTTAGCAATGCTCGTTGATATGTATGAATATTAAAAATCTTCGTACTGTGTAACTGTGCTAATTTTACATTTTAAAATCAACATTTATCAATGAAGTAAATTATGTCAATTCACAGTACTAACATTATTAATATCCATACATATTAAGTAGCGTGCTGAAATTATTATTATCATTGCAAATATCTCTTACACTCATTATTTAGGCATTCTTGCCACTGAGAACACATTACTTCAAGAATAGGGCAAGAACTCCAGTTTTATCGTGACTAGGAGGTATAATCGGACAAAATTTAAAGCCATTTGCATAATACACAGGTTATTTTACTAAGATAGATCGCATATTATCGCCTCAATATTGTAATAAATTGCCAAATTTCGATTTACCTTCACCATGCGATTCAGCTCTGTTTTTATACAATAAGTCATTTCCGAAAGTGGCCACGAGAGCAGCAGAACAGGCGGTTTGACATAGCGGATAGTAGCGGATAGACAGCCCGGACATACAGACTGATGTGCAGCTAATAGAGCATAAGCACCAAGCCATTCGTAAAGTTCCATTTGTGTACAAGTAATTATAATACACAAAACAATCTTATGTTTGGATGATCTTTTGGCTGCATATCAGTCTGCAGGTTACGGCAGTGCAACTACAGCAAACAAGCAATGCCAAAATAGTAGGACATACCGCTGCTTTGGCATTGCAGCCTACTACCAGCATCATTCCAAAATGATGATTGCATGTCCAGTCAAAATCGCACAAGATTTTTTTCAGTGTAGTTTATTTAAAATTTTATAGAAACTGTTATATAAGGATTTCCTTAATTATTGTCATGTATGTGCAGGTAACCAAGGAATCAAATTTTTCATATTGTAATTTTATAGTAAGTTACAAAATATCTGATGGTCCAGCAGCCGGAGTAGCTATTTATTAGTATACAAAAGATATATAACACATCATTACTTTGTATATGGACATCTATACAAAATTCACTAGATGGATTGGCGTTAATGCTAGTGATATAGGTAAAATATGCGTTGCTCGCTGCCATTCCGAATATGCACAATCAATTCTAATATTTGCTATTTATACTTCACCTGAAAAATCTAAAAGACAGATACAACAGTTTTAATTATAAAATTTGACAATATGCACTAAAGAAGTTTATGAAATACTCGAAAAAAGATTTGGAGAAAAATTTGACAAAATACCAATGATACTAAGTGGAGACTTCAATATCGATTTCGCGGATGATACAAATCTACCATTACTACATTTTTTGAATGAAACGGTAGGTTTAACTATGTTTGACGAGCGAAAAATAAGCACTAAAAAATACAAAAGAACAATTAATGCGGTTTCTATAAGATATTTGCATGAATTCTAATCAAAAATTTTTGTGTCTTACTTCAGTGACCATAAGCCTATTGTGTCTTTGTGAACTTTTATAAACTGGTTGATAACCCAAACAACCTTAGTATTGTTAAAAATAATGATGGAAATGCAAGTGACATAAATAGACTTAATAATGTGGCTCATCAAAATTGTTGTTAAACAGACTCATTTTATTTTTGATAATGAAACAAAGAATTATGATAGTTCGTGTAATTACATATGTATAAATATTGTGTACTTGGCTCGCGGAGCCCGTCATATGTGTTCATTGATAAATATAACTTATAAAAATTTGATGATGTGAATCTCCTTGTAACTTGCTTGTTTAGAATAGTTAATGAAAATGTATGTACTCGTTGCTTCGGATGCTAATGGATGTGCGAACTAGCTACATTTTCATGTCTTTTCTACAACTGATAGAAAAAATACACAAATCAGTTATTTTATGCTCAAGTTTCCACTTTTGTCAGCAGTCTCCAATGACTGTCCATTTTATCCAGTATTAATGAAGCTAAGTCACCTATTGTTAAATTCTTTTGTATATTATCGTGAGGCCTACAAAACTTTTTTATAACATGCTGTTTCGACTCTAACTTTTTCGTGCGTCCCCAAGTGTTCTTGTTAAGCGGGAAAAGGTATAAAGCTTTATTTGTTTTTGAATTCCTGTAAGTATAGACGTATTCAAAGTACAAGCCCTATTTACTTTAATATATTCAATGGGATCCTGTACTATCACATAAGGTGCGTTCGATTTACAAAGGTTTTAGCATATCATTTGCTTACCATTTGGTTGCTTTCATGGCTCAGTGTATGTATCCCTTTGTGTGATCTATGTATACGAGTAGGTTTATTATGTCATCAAACCAGCAGTACGATAGGTGAACGATACGTGAACTACCAATGTAAACCGAAGAAGCTTATACATATAAACAACTAGGAATGACAGAAATGTTTTCATTGGTTCAAAAATAAGTCACACCCTACATATGGATTACTAAGAATGGAGTAAGCTGGAATGGATTTTCACAATTACGTAAACAAAGTTTTTTTATCAAGCTTTATTGCAAAAATTTATTTTGCCAGAATGATAAGATTGTTGTAGAGACTTGAATTAGGTATGACTCGACAATTCGTTTTTACAGTCACAATCATAACAGTAAAAAAAGTCATGCCGAAGATAATTTAGTTTGTTTAACGTGTCCATGAGAGACACATGATTACAACGATGTGTCAAACAAAAAGTAGAATTTTTTAGTTGATAAATGAAGAAAGACATAACCTACGGTTATGATCATAGCAACATTTTTATTTTTTCTTCTATTTTACGATAAACAATTATTTAAAATAATAAATTTAGTTTTAAAAATTTAATAAATTGCAAAAAAATATTCTTTAATTATTAAAACAGCGATATAACGACCAAAATTAGATGTATGAATTACTCCTTTTTCAAGCTACTAAGCAAATGAGGAAGCAAAAATTGTAAGTCCTAAACTAATAAAATTGGTCTCCAGCTTCTGGAGTTTTTTATGATTTTTACATGTCGCATGACAATCGTGTTTTCTTATAACATCGTGTTTAATTATGGGATCAAGAGTATACTGGACCCCTTAGTTCTTTAACAATGTCTTAAATTATTTCCTATCTGTTTCACAGTAGCAAAAAAGTTGTTACCAACGATATGTTGTAAAAAACAAACAAAGAGCCCATGAAACTTTAAAGCTCATCGTAACTTGTCTATAACTTTATTTTCAATAATAGAATCGTTAGTAAACTAGACTTTTTCCTTGAGCTGTTTTGAAACCCCTGGATCTAATATCCTTAGTCGATTGAGATACATTTTTTGACTAAATAAAACACTTTTTGTACTTAATTCCCTGATATCGGGCATGGATTGTTGAGCCGCTTAGGAAAAAATTAGAGATGTTCATAAAAGCATCTAGATATACAGAGTCTTTGTACAAAAATGCTAAACGCGTTTGTGTACTTAATAAAATAGTTAACTATGAAATTCCAAAATACCAAACTTTAATTTAAAAAAGTGTGTAAGGAATTTTTAAAAATCCACACCTGTGTGCAATAACTGAGATAAAATAATGTACTCTAGTTCAGCTTAACCAAAAACTATTATAGTAGTCAAAAAGTTACATTAAAAGTCCATAAAGTGGGTCAAATTATCTCAGAAATACTAAACGTAAAGATGGTTTTAAATGTTCTTTATACATCTCTGATTTGACAGCTCTAATTTATGGTAATAAAATTGCCATATATGGTTGTTTAGTATATTCCGACACAAAACTTTACAAAGTATTTATTCATGAAGGGAAGCTAATTGTTTACACTTTTTTTCTGGCCAACGACATCTACAAGTAAGATATTCTGAAGAGGACTGGTCATTTGGCTAAGCAAAAGACAATCAATGGTAATTGCCTCGAACAATAAAGCTAGACATTACTCCTCATTTACAATCAATTAAGAAGAATGATAGTTAAAAAGAATCACAGAAGCATTACGTCGTTAAGGGTCAACAATAAGTATTTGCTGTAAGAATAAAGGTAGGATTGGTATTAGAGTAAATGCCAATTATAGCTTATCATCTAAGGACATAAGTGCAAGGGAATCTTTAATCAGAAAGTAGGATAAATCCAAGGAGGTTGAGATCGAGTACTTATGATTTAGTAATATGGCAGCAGATGTACTCACCTAAGGTGTGTCAAATGTTAAGATAAAAAACTGTATTTAAGCTATTGGGTTGACATGTTAGGAAATAGGTTTTTTAAATTATCCTTTAAATATAAAGTTCTTTGTATTTTATTTAACGTGGGATGTTGGTATATGAAATCGCAATAAAATTATGTACAAGCATATGTGTATACACATCTATGTATAAATACATAAAATTTCTAGTAACTTATCAACGTACTGTGTACAGCTAGTCTACTCTAGTCTTATTTACTACAAGTGTATTTATTCGTGTTTGAATCACAGTATACTTGTACAATATCAAATGTTCTTTTTCAATTTGTTTCTTCTTGTAAGCCCGCTGTCTACTCCCTTGAACTCTACTTTTCATTTACAACGCATTTCTTATTTCCAGTAACAAAATTTAAAACATTCTACTTATTTATTAAGACATTCAGGATTATCCACGCTTCAATAACATAAATTAGAGTATACATGTCATCACCACCATATTTGTTTGGTAGATCAAAATTTTTTTCTTGTCCAGTTTCATTATTCACATTTCTTAATCATTCAGTACATATACTTTGCTTCCGTACCATTTAAATTGTACAGAATTAGGTTCTATACCAAAAACAATTTTAAACAGTGTTTGTCATTTGGTACTAAATGCAACTGCCCTGTTCTTTAAATAGGCTTCCACCCATATAATTTCAGGCTAAAACCTTTCATCTCTTCTCGCTTCAGTAAGGAAACATGTAGCAATTAAGATTGTACTTTTATTGAATCTCTTAGCCGTACTGTTCAAATACTGTAAGTAAGATGGACACGCATCCAAAATTATTTCCATTTCTTTTACTAAGTTAAATATTTTTTTATTAATCTACTTTTTTCCATAGTCACACCTTAGTTTTAAAAGTGGAAATTCCTAGGTGGAACCTCAGCGAAATGTTGTAGAGGTGTAGAACAAAGTGACATAATCACGCTGGAACCACTCGCTTGTATTTTTTTCACGGCAAGAAATCAAGATACAAGAGGCACACGAGTTGCGTAGCTTTCAAGAAGTAAAGACGGGCAGGCTTACTCCGTATAATGAAGAGAGAGTAGCCCTTCACAGGACAGACTACAGCTGTGCAGCCAGTGCAATGCTATTGGTATACGTGCATGCGTATTTAATGTATTTATGTATTCTCTAACTAAAAATACATATTTTTGGATATGTTATGTAGGACTGTATAATTACATGTATGTATACGTAACGCTCGCAGCTGGTAGCTGATAGGCTATGATGCACTATACACCACATGACTGCAAGTGCAACCTATGACTGACAGTCCTTACACAGAGTACACGAGTATAAGTATAATTGTTAGAAGTAAGACAGAGAGAGCTTAAAAAGTTTAGTGTTATTGATTGCAGCAGAAATCTAAATGCTTGGCCGTTGGACATATCGTCACTAATAACATTCTTATCATTATCAAAAAAAAATGCTAATACTTAATGACTAAGAGAGTAAGAATTTTGTATCATAAATTACTTCCACTTATAGTTTTTAGTCTGCAATAAAACCTATAATGTAATGTTGTCTTGTTGTATTTTATCACGCAAAGTTAACTTTTGTTACGTATTATGTATTTAAAAACAAACTAAATTTTGTTCAAGTTAACTGATACACTTTTCCAACACTAGTATACCAAACAAAACCTTTTTTTTAAGTTTCTACACTCTCTTTTTGGCCTTTCCCCTAACTACTATTATTTTGACATTTTGTATAGCTACCCTCACGATGTAACAGGATGTCACACAGCTTATCTAACAGCTTATCGTAGCAGTCAAGTTTCTGGTTATTATTTATGCAGAGATCGGTGTGATAGAAATGGTGGCATTTTTTCCAAATACGAAAGATCAAGTTACATTATGACGATTTTTCTGTCTCCAAATTTTTACCTAATCCCGATGTACATAACATGATAAAATTTTAAAATATCGCTATCTATAAATATACACCATAATATTAGCAATTAATTACAATAAAAAATCACTTGCTCTTTGGGGACCTTTCTAAATAATCTCAGATGAATTCTCAGGTGCAATCTCCACTAAATTTTTGGCATCAGATTTTATCTGAGATCTCACCTGATCTTTGAAGAAAGAGATAACATTGTAACAATTAAACACTTGGAGCAAATTTTAAATTTTTTCCTTAAGCATAGCTATCGATGAGAAATGATGTTATACGTGCAGTTACCTAAATAAAAATACATTAAACGTTTCGCAATGTTATGGATATAATTATACTGTTATATATTTAGATAAATTTGAAATAAGTAGTCATAGTTAATTATGTTACCATGTTTGCAGTTGCATCAGCTAAAATTTTTGCTGCAGCCAGTAATCTCCTCTGATGTCCTGTACCGGCTTGCTTTTCAGCATCACCTTTTATGCTTTCTATAAGTTGCGCTGTTGCTTGTCCAACGACTCTGGCTTGCCGAACCATTTCTGCAGCATCTCCAGAGCTGAAGAAAATCTTGTCGGTAGCTAAAAATATTTCTTCTACTGCTTTTTCCTGTGCATTTTCTTTATTTGGTTTATCTTTAGTAACTGAAGAGATATAATTCATAAAATTATCAAGTGTTTTTTTGACGTCAATAGCAGCTGAACTTAAGTCCTTTAAAATGCTAATATTTGTGCTTGCTCCATCACAAACCTGAAATATAAGTAACTATCAACAATATCTAACACTTTTTGTGTTCAAAATAAATATTTAACTGATTACAATTTATAACAAATAAGCAAAGGGTTTCTGTATCCCAGTATTATTTTCTAAATGATTCGGATCCTCTATATATGTTAAAATTGTTAGAAAGTATTTAGTATGCATCACAAACGAGAAAGAAAAAAAATAAACGCACAGCCTTTCTTTTTTTTTGTATGGTCTACCAATTGGGCTTGTGGGGGGCTATTATCTCAGACACTGTGATTTCAGATCACTTTTTGCTCTCGCCAATTAGAGCAAAGCTCTATCTCTTAACCAGAGCGATATTTCATTTGTTTTGATTTAGTTGACTTGACTAATTATTTAAATTAGTAGGTAAAATAGAGCAGTTGGGGCTGCCCCCCCCCCTCCACCCTTAGCTTCGTTCTGGGGTGGTAGTGTGGAAAACGCTCCTTTGACGTTAGGACTCCCTGCCACACAATGGGTTCCCAATCCCTAATTCAACATCAGCTTCCTTTCCTATAGCAAGGCATCGTGCGAGCCTCCATGCCCCCTACTTTAGATCCCTGCCCCCCTCCCCCTCCTTTCATACCAAATTTCCGCTACGAATTCCTGATCGTCTCTGTCAAGGCATAGCACTTACCTTAACATCTTCTACCAAGAATCCTTAATCCAGATAAATCAATGTGTACTGTGATAATTAAAAAAAAAAAAAAAAAATAACCATGAGTCTGCTAGGTAACGTTTTTGTAAACATTCTCATCTGCAGCTGCCCATGACTGTCAGTGACTGTCAACGATCGGTCCGGATACCACTATTGATAGAACCATGGCCTAGCTCACACATGTTGACTTATTACTATCGTTTATTATAATAGTTTGACAGCCAACAAAATAGATTCAATCCTGTCATCCTTAAATTAAGCAAACATGAACCTTTGTTTTATTGTAAAAAACTTTAACCCTTTTTACCTATGATTTTCAAGTGTTCTGCAATGTGTATTCATATTTCGAAAATGGTTATCGCAGTAGAATTGATGGTTGTTACACATCTCTGGACTAACTTAAAAAGGCAACTATCGACTGGAATTCAAAATCGTGAGGAGCAAATAATGGAGTTCAACTTGTAAAGAACGATAACATTATACATTGATGAATCATCATATACGTTCTTCACTGCAGCAATACGACATTACGACTGAAGTTAAAATTAATAACAAAAGGAGTGTAAGGGGTCTATGGAACCCCAGACGGAACAAAATTCCTTTTGTTTTTTGGTAGACTTTTGCTATACAGTCATTATAATAAATACTATACAATATTGAGGTAATAGAGTAATATTATAAAAAAATTTATAATAAAATAGTTATAAATAAATGTATGTATTAGGGTGTTCGTTATTTACCAAAATCAAATTTTTTGATCAACTACCTTTTCAAACTCTTCGTTACATCCGAAGAGTAAAGTCTATTGCCAGAAAACCTAAAAATTTTGGAGTTTACACGTGCCACCAGACACATCTTGATTCCTCATGCAAATAGCATAGGATTTGTAAATTTCAAAAATGTTTGATGTTTTTGAACATTTAAAGTATTTTTTAGATTTTTGAATTATACTAATTAATTGTATATCAGTTAAACTTGATGAACTAATTTTTTTAGCTCAAAATAAGCAAGTTAAGTAAATTCATATTTTGAATTCTTTGTTCATCAAAGGCTTCGAAGGACAAAAGCGATTTTTTTCAACTTGCTTCTTTTAAGCTGTAAAAAAATAACTAATCAAGTCCAAGTGATATGTAATCTAACGGTATAGTTTAAAAATCCACAAAAAATACTTAATACGGTCAAAAAAATAGAAAAAGTAGAAATTTAAAAATCCTATGCTATTTAAATTAGAAAAGAAAATGTGTCTGGTGGAACGTGTTAACTTTAAAAATTTTTGGTCTTCAAGCAATGAATTTACATTTTAAATGCAACAAAGAAATAAAAAGGGTAGACGATCAAGAACATTAATTTTGTAAATAACGGACAGCCTGATATATATGACTTAGTGAGGGATACAAGATGTACACATACTTATACGTAGCCTTCAGATCTAACAGAAGAATGATATTTGCAGTACATAACAAAATAATTTAATAATATTCAGTTATAAATAATGCTAAAATAAAGTAATTTTAATTTATAACTATTTTTATTCGTATAATTTAGATATGAATAAAAACAAACAGTATAAATTGCACTTAAAATTTATATGGACTGAAATTACTAAGCGAGAATCTTATCCGCTCTGGCCAAGTGGGTAAGGTATTCGCCATCTGTCTAACCGTGTCGAAGTTCTAATATTTCCAATATAAGGACATCTACACAGTTGACTGATCAATAAGCGATAACTAGGTACATACGAAAAAATTAAAAACATGAGAGCGAGCGACCGAAAGACTAAAATCAAACGCTCTTATCATTTGCCTGATCGCTTTAACTTTAACAGGGGCCCAGCTAACCCTTATTACAGCCACGTTACGATCTTAATATTGCAGCAGTATAGAGAAAGACTGTATGTATATATGTCTTCCTATATTATATAGTTGTATGATTTTAAGGTAAGTACTAGTTCCCCCCCCCCCCCCCTCCGTTGTATGATTTTAAGGTAAGTACTAGTTCCCCCCCCCCCCTCTATCATTTCGCCATCGGTCGCTGAACACGCATATATCATCAGAATTGCATTATAATTATAAAATTTAAAATGGCGTATTCTACATGGCGTCCAAAAAAGTGGAAACCTCCTTAAAACCAGCAAAATATCAGCCCTGGTGGTTTCTTAGGTTACTGAATACGAATTTGGCATCTGAATTGCGTCATAATTACAAAATTCAAAATGGCGGATCCAATACAGCAGCCAAAAAAATTTAAACTTGTCAAAAAGTAAGAAAATCTTAGCCTTACAGATTTTTTTAGATCCTAAAACACAAATCTAGTATCAGAATTACAAAATTCAAATCAGCCGATCCAAAATAGCGGCGAAAAAAGATAAAATTTGTAAAAGATTTTCGTAAAATTTGGTACAACGGTTTCTTTTGTCTCTGACCACAAATCTGACATTACAATTACAATATAGACAACGGCAGATACCGTATCGTGGTGAAAAAAAATTAAAAGATGTTTTAAATGTAAACAAATCTGTCATTAAGAGTCTTTGTGGTCGCCAAACACACATCCAAGATATTACTTATGAATTTTAAAATAGAGGACTGGTTAAAAGATTAATACATATATGAAAGTTTATTGCATGTCCATATAATTATTAAACATATAATTTTTTTTTAAATTTTTGTACGAAACTTGGAATTTTTTTGCGAGCCCATAATGGCATGCATTAACTGCTGTATGGTGATGGAGTTTGCATTGTTGCTTTTAAGGAATGACTGCTTAACAGGAGTTTAAAGACAAGTAAATAAATTTGTATGGAAGTTATATAATAAAATCGTCATTTTTTTGGACAATTGATGGTGGGTATTCATAATCCAATAAAATTGACTCGAGTTACATGAAAATTGCTGAGAAGCTTTCTGAGATATAAATAATCATAAACATATGTGCTTTTACACCTATCTCTATTCTATATCTTAATAAAATAGCTCGTATTTAAAATAATTTCCTTCTTATGCTTCTACATTTAATATACTACAGAGACGATGATAAGGAAATTTTTTTTTCAAGAAATTGATTTCAAAAATCAATAAAATTTGTAAAAAAATTTAATTGAAAATCATTAAGATCAATATGAAAAAGAAAATTAATATCAAAAATTTGTAATCCAGTGCACATTGCTATCTAGATATGGAAAACATTTGCCATAAATGATTGAAATCAGTCGTATAGCGTGGTTTGGCTAGGACTGCTACTCGAGAGGTAACCTAGGTAGACTGCCTTATCGATGGGCAGAGAGCGACAATTGTTCTGTCAAGTTTTTAATAAGGAATTTTATTTTCTTCGTAACTGCGCAAAGTATCACGAATGGCAAGTAGAATCCCTAGCTTTTTTTTCCGTAACTAATCTTTGCAATTTGTCTGCATAAAAGCCGAACTGTTGAATTCTCTCGTTCACTTTCTTGATTTTCGTAAGCGCATGTGTAGTCATGAGGCCATTAAAACAACATTTTAGAAATAATCAAATATACTTTGAAACACTTACATCTTTATCGTCACAATTACATAATAAAGTAATATGATATGAAAATATTAACCAAATACAGTAGTAGTCGTAGCTTAAATGGCTAAGGCGCAAATCTTCGTCGGCGGAGATAGGGCTGCTTAAGTGTGGCACGGGTTCAATTTCATATCGGTGCAGATCTCGGACATATTTTTCAAGAGCTCCTTTCAGCTAGGACTTGCTCCCACAGCCTCGTGGCTGATTCTGCACCTGTACTTAGGTCTACCCAGAGGCAGGCTCCGTGGGCAGCTGGATAAGTTGGTCACGGATCAGTTGTTTAATGATAATAAAGGGAAGCACACTCCAAGGCGACCGACCCTGAGGTAGACCACGTGGGCGTATTGGGAGATTGTGGCCCTACTACGGGAGATGAGTATTAGGGTAACAGGGGTGGGATGATAAGGCAAAATGCGTGATTAGCTGGAGAATGTGGGAGCAAGAGAGGTTAAGGGAATAATATAGTATAGCTGGGATTAGGGTACGAGGTTACAGTAGGGGTTAAGATGGACAACCTCCGTACTAAGGTGATAAAGGGTGGCTGTAAGGAACCAACGCCAGTTGGTGTGCGGGTAGGAATGATTTTAAAAAATATATATCTGTACGTATTAACCGAATACAATATGGTTTTTTTTAATACTTAACAATGTATTAAACGATTTTGTGTACGAAGAAAATCCGTTAAGTAGTTAAATATTGTTCTTAAAGAAATTACTTCAAGATTTTTGTTTGCTTGTATTCTGGAAAATAAAAGAGAAAGCAAATAAACTAACAAGTTATTCCTGCAAACGAGTCAAATAAAAATATAAAAAATTATTTGAAAGCATATTTTAATTATTTTGAAAGTTTCTTTGTTTTGTTTTCCAGCATCGTCAAAGACTTATTTAATTTGTTTCATGATAATAACAACATTTTCATTTTTCAACAAGTGACATTGGAATTTATGGTTTTACTTTAACAAACATCTGTTTAAGACTTTTGTTTACTTGTACTAATTACTGATTATTGTAATAAATACACATTTTTACTTACTCACTCCCATGAATATAACTTGAGATAAATTAACATGATTATATTCAGAAGAATGCCTAGAAATCCAAGAGTTAAAAGAAAAAGTGTGCGACCGTCACCAAATACTGGTCGACCGAAAAAATTAAAAAGACCAAATAGCAACCAAGGTGAAAGGAATAAAGTAGAGGATGAACAAGCATCTTAAAGTGTTTTATATAGAAGGGCACACGAAGTTCTAGAATGTGCTGATTAAAATATAGCTGTCTTAAAGCAACTCTAAAAATACTTAAAAAAAAGACGAACGAGGCAAAAATAGATGTAGATCTTCACGAGGAAAGATCCCAGATCAATCAAAGTAAAGAGTCTGGCCTTGCTTATTACTTAGAGTCTGATTTTAGTAAGTAGACGTTCGTAGATCACGTACAAACAACAATAATTGCCATGATTTTTTGCGAAATCTTTCTATATTGTTGAATCACGTAATAGACTCTATATAATTTTTAAATAATATATTGATAATTATATAAAATCCTCTATTTTTCCAATAAACAATAATACTGCAGATTCGTGTTCAGCGACCTCAAAAATTTTTATCGACATATTTTTAACATTTTAACTTTTTTTTTTTAACCACAATATAGTTTCCGCCATTTTTAATGTAAATATTATGCCATATTCGTGTTCAGTAACCTAAGAAACCACCAGGGCTGATATTTTGTTAGTTTTGAGCAGGTTTCAATTTTTTGGGCGCCATGTAGAATACGCCATTTTAAATTTTATAATTATAATGTAATTCGTGTTCAGTGACCTAAAAAACCTGTATGGCCAAATTTTCATAAATTTTTTAAGCCTTTTGACTTTTTCGGCTGCTATATTGGATCCGCCATTTTTAATTTCGTCATTTTGATACCAGATTCGTGATCAGCGACCTAAAAAACCTCTATGGCCAAATTTTTGTACATTTTTAAATCATTTAGACATTTTCGGCTGCCATATTAGATCCGCCATTTTGAATTTTGAAATTCTGACGTCATAGTCATGATCAGCGACCCAAAAATCTATGGGTACATAGTTTTTTTTTAAATGTGTGTTCGTCTGATTGAATAATAATTATATTACAAATATATAGTGATTAGGGGTGCATTAAGGGGTAGTTTTTAACTTAAAAAATATTTTTGTTACTTCGGACAACTTTTCCTATATTTAAGGGTGTTTAAGCTTCAAGCTCCAAAAAAAAATCCTCTTAAACAGCCTACCACAGTGGCCGCTATTTTATTTCGACACTAAAAAAGGCATTTTTGCCCACTGTGCGGCGCTTCATAGGTTCATTTTAGAAAAAAATATATGTAATATTAAAAAAAAAAAAATGCGCGCGTGGAAAGCGTGACAGAAGCGAATTTTTTACGCATTATATTGTAATAAAAATAGTCCAATGCATTTTAAAAAACAACTTTTACAAATGGTATTTTTTATTTTAGAGTACTGTTTACAATATTTACTCATTATAGAAATTTCTGAAACTTTGTGTATTGATTTCCAACACTGATATAAATAAGCTGTTTAAATTTTATAATGACTGCACCTACATTTTTACAAATATAAAGTTTCAAAGTTGAACTCTTTAATATGGGAAGTATAGGATCACCCCTCGAAAAAGAGACTATGTTATCGATGTAAATAATCGCTCTATGGACTATTTGAAAAACCTCTGTTATTTTTGATGCCTTCAGGATTTAAATATAAAAATTTTGGATCATTAAGACGTGCCGTTTTTTAAATATCCTAATATTTAGATGACTTGCTATGCTTTTAGTATATGCATAGTGATCAGGTTTTTCTTAACTTCTTAGATTTTATTGAAATTTTCTATAATTTCTTGTAACATCTGTTATTTTATTTATTAGTTATTTGGATATTTTAATTGAAATTCGCATAGGTAAACAATACTTGACATGCAAAATAACAATTATCTGTAAATTTATATGGGTTAAGAACGACTTCACGAGAACAACTATACCTTAAAAATAGGCTATATCAATCCAAACAAATATCGATTTTTGTATTGTAAGTGAAATCAAATTTTTGACAATTTATCACGATCTAGTCACAGTAGGAGTCTAAAATTTTTGGCGTTAACCGCGAATATTATGAAATTAATTTCAAACTATCATTAGTTTTTCGTCCAGTTAGCGATGAATAGTATCATTGAAATAATTTAATTTTTTTTTCTGTAAATTTCTGTATGTAATAGTTGATAATAAATAAATCAGTTATTATAGTAACAGTGTACAAATGATTTTAAGTCAGTTGCACGTTATGTACAGAATCAGTTGATAATGTACCCAATGCGTTTGTAGCCTGATGAATAAGCTTTTGTCCCGTAACCAGAAGGGCACCGGCTCGAATCTTGGTGGTAATTGTTTTTTTTTTTTTTTTTGCCAGATTTTGCTGAGAAAATTTGTCGTGCCGCCGTCACCGCAGCTGATAATTTTTCATTTGGTCCCCATAATGGAAAAGCCAAGAAGCTTTGCTTAAAAAATTGTCTTAGGAAAAACAAAAAACAGAAAAGACATAGGAGAAGACAAAATTATGAAAAACTGTATCAAGAATCTATAGATAATTTGGATGATTGATTTGAAAAAAAATTCATAGCTTATAGACTAACAGTCATATTATCAAAGCATGTGCAATAGCATTGATCCATCAAATTCACAAGAAAGGGAAAGAGTAGAGATATTTTAAAACTACAGCGGAGTGACTTTTTAAATGTAACATACGAGATTTAAGAAATTATAATTGCCGAAAAAGTAGAAAAATCGGTAGATAAGTAAAAAATAATATGAGAGAGTTAAGATGTGTCTATATTATATAATTTTACGGGTGCAGGGTGAGTACTAGCCCCCCTCCGCTTCCTTCCGCTGCCTCTTAGCTTTTACCAACTATCTCCCAAAATAAGGTAAAATTCGTTCCTATCTACCGTGAAATATGACTTCAAATAATTTAAGCTAGTTCCCCCCCTCTCCTACCCACTCACCTTCGTTCCCCGATAGCTACCCCCCAAATATGTTTTTCCTTTCGTAATAAATTTTGACAACACTATTACTTTCTTACAAGTATACAAATTCCCATATGAAAAGTCAACTTTTATAAAAATTGATTACGTACCAATTTATAGTAATAAAGAGTATAACGATGTTCATAATCATACACCAAAAATTTATGATTATAAGTATGAAAGCCGTGGACAGAATCCTATACATGGAAAAGAAAAGTATTATTTGGATCTTAAGGAGATAGATTGTATATGTATAATTATAGATCTTGAGAAAATTCTGGATTTAGCTATAGGACAAGCTTTTCTGCTGACGCATTAAAATACCTTCACGCGAAATACTACTCATGCTAGTTATAAAGCTTCTCTCGGCATTCTTTATGCTCTAAATAACCGTGCGCTATGGCGCTTAATAGGGTAATTTTTTACAAGAATATATCCATCACTGAAGAAAAAATGTCTTGGGTATAATGAAAAAAAGAAAAGACAGAAGAGAAGACAGAATTATGGAAAACTGTTTTAAGAATCAGCAAACAATTCGGACAATTGATCTGGCAGTAAAACTTTATAGCTTATAGATTAAAACAAATATTTTTAAAGCGTGGGCAATAGCAAGAATCTATTAATTTGACAAGGAGGGGAAGAAGTAGAAGCACTTTAAAACAACAGAGGAGTGGCTTTTCAAAAGTAGCATACAAGATTTGAGAAATAACAATCGCTGATATTGTAGAAAAATCAGTAGCGAAGTGAAAAGTAATAAAAGAGAGTAAGGCTGCCATCAGAACCGCAGGAACAACAAGATACTATATTTTTGTACTGAATAGTTCAATTGAATGCAAACTAGAGGAAGTCCACACTAACTTATATGCTGTGTTTCTAGACTTTAAAACAGATTTGATAACATTAACAGAGAAATATTTCGGGTCAAAGTAAATTTAAGAAAAATAACTATAAAAAGGACCAAAATGTTAGAAGAATCTAAAAATATACAAAAAAAAACAGTTAACTACGGCCAGGGCCTAAGAAATTTATTCAAAAGTATAAAAGAGAAAATGCAAGGGTGCCCATAAAGCCTGGTACTTTTAAGTTTATTTATGTAGAAAATAGACGATAAATGGATCTAAAATAATACAGGAGCTGTAGCAGTGGGCAAACTTAAAATTCACTATCTTAAATTATCTAATGACGTTATTTAAGGCAACTAGAATATTGATGACAGAAAACATATTCAGAAAGACTAAGATAAATACACTACAAAAAATATACTGGAAATAAACAAAAGAAAAGAAAATGTTTATTTTTAGAAATGAAGAAGGGATAAAAGCAGATCTGTTTGAATGAAATTGGATGCATTGGAAGTTTAAAACTAGGAGCTGGACCAAGAAGTGTGGTTCTCGACAAAAAAATTTCCCCGCACGGAAATAGACGAAAGGTCGGGAGCAAAGGACAGTTAAAGCAGTTTTATGCTTAAGCAAAAGAGATAGAGTTGAAAGTTAAAATCAAAAATTATTTTTCATGGGTTGAATAATAAAATTATATTGCATATACATAGCAAAGACTTGTGTATGAAAGAGGAAAAATGTATGTTGAAAAAAGATAACGTAGATTAAAAATATAATGTTGGCTTCAAATGCAAAGACACAAGGATAAATATAAAGATTAAGGTCAGGCATGGTAGGCAGAGATTCGGGAGTAAAAAAAAAAAAAAAGGAGAAAAAATAGATTGAGATTTATAAATAACATGTTAAGTTTAAATGCAAAAATATCAGGATATACATGAGAAATAAAGGCGGGTAGAGTTAGTCTAAAAAAAGGCACAAGAAAAAAGAAAGAAATGTACTTTTTACTAATAATAAAAATAGACAAGAGCAAGTAGTCTTAATAATGCTGAATAGAAGAATTAACGGAGACTAGATCAATAAATTATACAAAATAGGAAAAAAAGAGATGGTAGTACATTTAAATGTAGAGAATGTGAAACCGATAGGTCTTACAAAAAAAGCAACGGAAGAATATAAACTTGAAAAAATCAAAGGTAATTTTTCAAAGTAAAGAAAAACTTTTGTGAATCAGAAAATACAGAAAAACTGTATGGTAATAGTCAATTCTAGTATACCTTAATTTAAAAAAAAAAGAATACAAAGAAAAAGAAAAATATATGGCAAAAAGAAGAACATATAAGTGTGTTTAAAATTTTCATGATACTGTAGTCTCTGCATACAAAAAAAAAATTATGAAGCACACATTAATATGTCAAGAGAAAAAAAAAGTAAATTCAATAATATAGATAACATCAGTCAGAAATATAGGATTAAAAGATATTAATGAGATACGTAGAAGGTAAATAATTTATGTAAATGCATAATTTATTCATAAGGCACGACATAATGAAGATCTAAGGTTTGATGATATCTTATGCGTTATAAATTATAATATTTTGTCAATAAAAAAAGAAAATCGTACATGTTAAAGAATGTTGCATCAATCACGTATTATATTCTATTCAAAACAGAAAAAGTATTGATCAAAGGGAATATAAATTTTCAATAGTTATAAAACAAGAAGAGGAAATGTCAAAGTATATAAAAATCATCATTGAAGAAAAGATGATTATTAAAAAAAAAATTTTAAAATACAAATATTAAGTTAAAATTTCACAATGATATCTAATAATAAACATACATCGAGATTAGATTATAAAATGTTTAAAGATATCCAAGAAAAGCTCATAACTGTACCTGTAAAAATATTGATTAGATGTGTCTCAATATTAACAATAAATACCAAATAGAATCATTATCAGCAATAAAAAAGTAAAAATTATTTGATACATTGGTGAATTTATTTCATAAATTGACTATGTTTGTTCGAATTTCAAACGACTCTTTATGAGATCGCATTGCTTTTCTATGTTAGTACGCATATCAGTAATACCACCGAACTTTAAGAATAAGGGTTACTGATCAATGTATACAATGTTAATATGTAAAAAGAACTTTCATGAATATAGGAATTAAAAGTATTACATTAAAACTTTTTAACAAAACATTTTATGCAAACGTAATTTAAGGCTTATTAGTATTAGGCCCAAAAGTGTACCGCTTCTGTGACTTTTTAAGTTCTACTAGGCACTGTTTTATTTTTTTCTGTTTCAATGAAAAAAAACCATCTCTATAATTTAATAAAAATCAGTGGGATTCGTTATTTTATATATAGGATTTAGTAAAACATTTACATGTAAGCATGCGTGTTACCCAAAAGACGCTACAACCAAATTTATGTTTCCGACTTTTATAAAAATTGACTTACTAACAAAATTTTTGGTTAAAAAAAATACTATCAAATTTTTCCAATTTTCTACAGCAATAAATGTTTTTTAAGAGTTAATAAATAAGATTTTCGATTTTTGGTAAGCGTACTAGGCATAATTTTGTATATGTTTTACTCTCTAAATCCTTCTATAGCACGTAATTCATACTATAAATCGTTTACTTTGAGAGGCACACTCCTAATATATAAGCAAAGTAACTTTTTTTTATGTATACACTTCTATGCACTATTAGAAAAATAATATAAAAACTCCCTATCTAGAGATGATGTTAAACAAAAAATATGTATCTTTCGCAATTCTTCACAAATTTACAGATCTTATCATTTTTAGCAATAATCAAAATGACCAAATCTTCGTAGGGTTGCAAGATAGAAAGCGTTCTTGAAGATTTAATTAAAGCTACAGGCCATAAAAGAACAAGAAATCGCCCTATTACGAGTTACACGAAGTTAAAATGGTGTTTTTAGTAAATTCTCTAATTTTACGTAAAACAAAAGCATCTTATGGACAAGTGTACAAAAACATTCTACACTAAAAATAGTCCGAAGAATACAGTTACAATTATTAAATAACAAAACGTGAAGTTTGTATATTGTTGTTAATATTTAGTTAGTAATAAAAAAACGGAATCCTTTAATATGAGTAATGCAGATATTTACCTTACATTTCTAGAGCATAGAAAATAGAGAAATAATTGTATTTAAATAGCATTAAAATTTTTTCATTCAAAAATCGAGAGGTAAAAAATTCGTTGGATCTACTCATATGTGTATATAAAAATAAATTCTTGTTTTTATTATTTAGATGTTAAATTTCAAATATTCAAATTTTTGGGTTGGCACGCGGAGCGTGCAGGCGGCAGAGCCCCACTAGTATATATACACACACACATATATATATATATATATATATACCTTCCTATATTATATAGTTGTATGAACCAAAGAGAGTTCTAGCCCCCCTGCTCCCCCCGCCCCAACCCGCTCACCCAACGTGAGACAGTATACTGTATGAAATTAGTTGACAAGATCCGTAAGACTAACACAGGGGAGGTGTTTAGTAACTTTAAATGCATCTAATGAAAGAATTTACACATCAGGGACATATTACACCCTCCCCTCATAGGTATGCTAGGAGTCAATAATACGGAGGATTCAGATCACGTGTAAATGTTCTGTGCATCAATAACAAGGGTTTATAGAGCGGGAAAGGTGGTTGTCCGTTTTGAGAACGCTGTTATAGAGTGCCATAAGAGTATGAGGCTGCAAGTCAGTGATGTAAATAAAAGTTGCTTTTTGGATTTAAAAGTTTTAAAAGTTCAGACTCATTTTAAACAGTATATATCTGTAGCTAAAGAGCCTACAGTAACAAAGCCTACACCAGGGTTGTTGAACATATCTACATAGATTTAATTGAATCATTCCGTACATCTAATTGGCCTTTAGTAGGTATAACAGCTTCGCAGCAGTTATAATAAAATACAACCAGTCTCTAGAGAAGGTATACATAGATGATAATCGTATGATGAAAGACTGGTAGGGTGTTCTACAAGGGTCTGTCTACAAAGGCCGGACAATCAAACAGTGCAATTGCTACATAAATATTTCATAACAAATAACTAATAGCCTAATGACCCAGCGCCTTTGATAATTATCAAACCTTAAATAATTAATATCCTAAAATAATTAGATCAAAAATTTACATTTAAAAATATTAAGTAAGACATTTAAAATGATTTCTTACAATGAACTTATATCGATAATTGATTATAAAATGTTCAAAAATAACCAAAAAAAGTATCATAACAGTTTCTCTAATAATAATATTGATTGCGTAAATATGATATACATATACACATGTATCAATATTAAACTTAAATGACAAAAAGAGTACTAAACAGATTTTAATTAGTAACAATTATTTGATAAATCAGTGAAATCGTTTACTATATTTGTTCGAATTTATAGCGAATTTTTACGAGATCGCTTTGGTTATCTATGATTGTACATAAATATATGTGTACTAAAAAAAAAGTTCTTGAATTTATTATTCAGACATAAGAATAAAAATTTTGAATTGTGGAGGTTGGCGCGCGGAGCGCACAGGGGGCGAAGCCCCACTAGTTAATATATCGGGCATTCTTTGTCAACGGGAGACCCCCTGCTGGCCAAAATTATTTTGCGTCTAGAAAATTGGTTTTGGGCTTAAAATTTAGGTTTTTAACTCTAGTTTCCAATGCCGGTAGGCATTTTTGTGTATTATATTATTTTGATCCAAGATGGCTGCCGGAATCCATCAAGAGCCATGAATCAACTTTACAAATCGTAGTTAATACCATATGAAACATTATTCTATATGTTTTAAGAACTGTTCTCCGTTACTTTTCAGAAATTTACCAACAGACCTATAAAACTCTCAATAGCGGGCTCAAAAATCAAAATGGCGGATTGAAAATGGTGGATTTAGAATGGTGGACAAAAATAAAAAAAAAATCAACTTACCAAATATATTTTCATGGGTCTCCTAGATTGCACATAACGAATCTCATAAAGTTAAAAAAACAGACTTGAAAATGGCGGATCCAAAATGGC
>JAPYYV010004836.1:0-16138 GCA_030522625.1 Copidosoma aretas
GCCAAAAGTAATGCTAATTATCTCTGAAATGACTTAATTATAAGCTATCGGTCAAAAACTGGGATAAATCGGTCAAATACTGGGCACTTTACCCCTACTCTGCAATGGTCCTCTATCGGAACTCCGAATTACCGCTTGTCTCAGTACACGTTCCTTTTTAAATAATTTCTATGTAAAAATCCAGTCATTACCTTATATCTGCTGGCTTTATTTGCAAGTGTGTTTCTGGATATTGGTCAATAAATACACCTGATCATGTATATAATGTAATAAATGTAACTGGTTATGGCCTATTGGACTATAGTCTTAATAGCTAAATAAATAAAAAGAAGATAACAATAAAAAAAAAGTTTACGTCGGATTATTGGATATTCTGATAACACTGGAAAAATTTTCATTAAATGATCATTGTTAACGAGCGAGATAAAAGCAACAAAAGTTAGAAGTACAGTAGGTTTGTTAGAGGACCATGTATGCGCCGTGAAATTTTGAAAATTTCGCAACACTTGGCGCGTTGGGCGAAAAATGTGTGTTATTTACGATTTCGCCCTGAGATCTCGCGGCGCGGGCGCTTTCCGTTATCCAAAGTGTTCCAACCAATAGGAGCACTGTTATGGTTACTTTTTGTTTACACATACGGCTAAGTGTCATTTTTTAACACTTAATAAAATATTAAGAGAAAATATTACTAGACAATTAAAAATTGGCGTACAAACTCATCAACTTTTACAAACTTGACATAAACTAGAAGAAAAATAACAATAACTGTATCTACAGTAGGCATTCGTACGTTGACCATTTTTTTGTTTAATAATCGAATTGAAAAGTTTAGCACTTCAAAAATAATTTATGTCGAGTGGAAGACATTTTTAATTTAGGATTACAACTTTTAATGCTCCTACTTAAGGAATTTCCATAAAAACTGACAGGCTTGCACGTAGCATACGCATAATATACATAGAATTCTTGCTTATGTACTTTAACCTCTGTAAATCATGTAACAATTTATTTTTATCTTGTAACGATATAATTATGGCTGTAACATTTTATAATTACTGATAAACTTACTTAAAATAGATTCAAACTCATAAGATTTTTATTATTTGTAAACAAAACAGTATCATGCATACTTTTTTTCTAATACGACATTATGACTCATGAGCACAAGAACTACCTTTAACAAAAACTAGGTCCCGACTAACTGATTTTACAGACCATAATAGTTTAAGAACTAAAACATTGTTATGCGTAGTCAAAGTAGTACTGCAAATACGGAGCTCATCAAATAAGAACGTCTTATTTGATTAACATATATTTAGCAGTGGCAACTTGCAATAGGAACCTTGCAAGAAAAATTCCATTTGGTCTGTCAGGTAGATTATCAACAAATATTGGACATATATTTTTTTTTCATCATATAAACAAAAAATGACGGAGATACAGCAAATCAAGTTTAAAAATGGGGTCGAAAATTCCGTGAAATACGTCATAATGATATACGATTCGTAAAAATGGTGTTCAGAAATTTTTTTCATGCAAGGTCCCTATTGTAGTACGTAATGGTTAACTATGAATTGAGTTGACCACAACATTTTGTTTGCACTCTTACAATAATTAATTTTTTTTTTTTCAACTTTCATACACACGATCTATACATTATCATTGAGATTCGTTGTTAGTATTCGTTAAGTACTTAATGAAACAGATAAAAAAGTTTTGTTAAACATGATAACCTACAAGTTTTATAATCTTCGGAAATCGAAAAAAAAAATTATTTTTTCTGCTATCTATAAGATCTACCAAGATTAAACAATAATTTTTTGAAAATTCAAGTCAAGTTTAATTATTCGCACCAGCGCATACTTACAAAGCAGTATTATAATATAACTCATGTACATTTAGGGTTACTCTCGTTTCTTTATTGAAATAAAATAAGATAAAATAAAATAAATATTGAGTTCAATTATATTGAAATACTGCAGACAATAATATTTTATTAGCAGTAATAAATTTTTAGCAGTAAACTCTGCCGTCCACCAACTACCCTCCATATGATAATTCTTACTTTTTCATGAAAATAAAAGATTGCGCCTTTCTCTTATCTAGACTACACTGAAAAAAAGTCAGTTGAGGTTGTTGTCGAAAACGGTAGATTTGACGGACTGGCAGTACTTAGTAAGTAATTACTGCGGTCGTTAGGGGAACTGATCGTCGACAGTTGTAACTATAGAGATAGAAGAATTATAGTTATAAGAAATTATCTCTATATGGTTGTAACTACCGTCTATAGCAGACAAGGCGCATGCAGATAGTAGTTACCAAAGCCGGTTGAAACTACCGTCTAAATCAGTAACAGCAACTAACCTCTCGAAGAAGATTTGTACGTACCACCGCTCAGTACTTGCAACTGACTTTTTTTTTTCAGTGTAACATAAGTGGTTTGGTTCGAGAAACGGGCTATCACAGTACTGCACTTATTAAAAAGAATATAAATTGTAAACCATATGATTGGCGAATTCAAAATTTATAATTTACGTAAGTACTAAGTTACATATTTTTCAATCAGTACATTCTTTTAATTTTTCTTTAAAAATATAATGGTATCGAAGTTTAACTATTTGTAGCCAAGTGAATATGCAAAGGAATCCTTATCAATTAATTACTACACATAAAGTTTTCATTTTATTAAGAGGGCTCTGTAGTAAATCAAAAGTCTTACAAATTATATGAGGTATTAAGGAGTTGTTTATAATATCAAAATACACCATCATATAAAATTGAAGATGGGATTTACGTGAAAAATCACAAAAAAAAATTCGTTTAACAATTTAACACGGCCTCTCGTGGAGAGCATCATATTTTCGGTGTTTTTTATAGAAAGAAGCATACGAATTATCTTATTATTTAAACAAAAACTAACCTAAGATACTTTACATCATTCAAAACAGATTGGTATTAAAAAAACAGGTTTTCGTAGACAATCAAAAGATATTGAGAGGATAAAAAGTCAGCTCACTGCGCTATGACAAATGCATGGCAAAAGATGTCTGCTGTCGATTTATCTTTAAAAAAAAATGTTCTCAATTTAAGATTATACAGAGCTTGATGATTTCAAGTGTAAAATTTATTATTTTTAAAATATTTCGTGTCCCCTAATAAGAACACTAGTGAGTTTAAAATTAGCTTTTACTGATAGTCGCGTCATTGGCTTCAGAGTCACTATAGAGCTCTCTTAATAAATAAAAACAAGAAGCAAGTATTATATGAAAATCAATGTAATGTAAAACCGATGCCAATAAATTTGCACAAAGCTTCCTCAAAAAACTATTCTTCTGTTATGATCGAATAAAAAAAAATTTAATAACGTAAAAGGATAATTCAAAATGGAAAAAAGCTATTATTTATGCTCCATAAAGTGGAATTATTTTTAAAATAAGATTATAATTTTTTTTATCTAAATTAAAAAAAAAACATTGTAAAAATTATTTATTAAAATTAATTATTATTGAATTATCGCGCATATGTTTCGAGTTATGATTTGAAAAAAAATCACAGGATCTCATAACAAAAAAATAAGAAAATAGTTATCACAATGATGAAAAATGGTTGATAAAGTTATTTGTATGATACACAAGATATAATGATTCTTTGGATTAAATTATAATTTTTTCGTGCAACAATTTTAAAAACCTGTTATTTGGAATTGGAAAACCTGAACAAGATACGAAACTATATTGTTATTATTTAACCGCAAGAAGCACAAGAAGATAAACATTTTAATACCTGAATAATTAAAATCTGTAGATAGGTCCCCGAGATATTACTGATTTTACATAAAAATCGTATTATTTCGTCAGTAAAAAAGGAAAAAAATAATGTAGCAGGATGATTCAATTTTAAAATAAGAGTATATAATACATTATAACACCCGTTATAACAATCTTACAATCTTAATAAGGTATAAAACTTGAATTTTTTCCGAGCCGTGATAAGGGTATCAAACTAATTATTTTTGGCCCTGAATCAATTAAATCGGTCGGAAGGTTTCCGTGATATGACTGATTACACACCACACACACACCATACACACACAATTTTAAAAAATGATGTCTGTATCCAAAACAGTATAACAAACATTTCTGACATATTTTCAGAAAACTTCATTTTTGACCAATATAAAGCTTTCTCTATGAGAAAGCAAACATTTACACATTATTTGTTTACAACAGTATTGAATGATATGATATAATGGGCCATGATCAAAAGATCATTATTATAAATTTTTATTCAAGCAGACAATATTAATTTGTTATTCTACGTTACAAATTTTAATCACATCCTCAGAAAACTTCAATGAAACTGGGAATTAATTTTTTGTTGTAATGAGACTTATACGTTGTACAATAAGAAATATGACAGAAAAAAAGTAAATTTTGTTCCTATGTGTAGCAACAATTTTAATAAATAACAAAAAAAAAAAAATTATGTTAGTATGTATACTTTTGCCTAAGTATTGATATAACCCTTAAGCAAAGTTAAGTGTGTGAAAACTTTTTACACAAAATTTTTAAACTATTTAGAGATCTGGGAAGTGTTCTACAGTTCTTAACTTTTAAATATTCATAAGAATCATTTAAACGTATAGAAAAAAACACAAAAAGGTACTTACATCATAGATTTTTTTGGGTCTCACAATAGGTATAGAAAATTTTACTTCTTTGGGCCACCATTTCGGTTCACTTATCACTTCAGTTGTATCATGTCCCAAAGAACACTGTACCATAAACGTTATGAATCTTTCCAGCTCTGGCTACACAGAAATCATTATTTTTCAAATACATGCTTCAATTCATAAAAGCTTGTCAGTGCAAGTCGGATTTCAAGTAATATGATACATACCAGTGTGATCTTTTCCAAGGATGTAGGATATCCATTGGCAAATAGTAAAGGAAGATTGGATATCATTGAGCCTTCCTCGACAGCGTCGCCAGTGCCTGGTTCAACATCCCCAGTGGCAGCCATCATACTTTCATCCACATTAGTGGAGAGAGTTTCCTGCCCCAAACCTACCCCATAGCTGTTTTCTTGAACAGCTGAGTACCTCATTTTTTCAACATCAGCATCTTGATTTTTCTGACACCACCTTCCCCACTTTTATCATGGCGTACACATGTTAAACAAGTTTTTGATGCATGGTTATCTGTTGGAAAAAAAAATTTGGTATTTTTATCATGATATAGCTATAATAATAAAAAAAAAAAAAAAATTAAAAGAAAGTTTTTTTTCATAGGAGTTTCAGTAGATATTTTTCGTGATTACTTTGAATGTCATACTTTTTTTTTAATTTTATTTGAAAATACCGTTTTTCATTTTGTAATTTTTGTCCAATGATTTAATTGTTACTTAATTAAAACCTTTTAAATATATAAGAAATTATAAAGATACATTGAAAATAAAAACAATCGTTCCAAGCTTCATAGAAGCATCGAGGAAGCTGAAGATGGCAAAGTGGCGCAAGGTAACATTCGAGCGTCCCTCGTTACTTTTAAAGTTGAAAAAGTCACGAAACGAGGAACTGACAGTAGTTCCCCGATTACGCTAATGCGGTCGCCTTCAACTAAGCACATAGTTCACGCCACTACGAAGCCAAAGATGGCGGAGTTCTCACAGTTGTATTTCAAGAATAAGAAAGAGCCAAGGACTACTTAAGGGATCACGAAAGGAAAGTTAGAGTAATATCTCTGTGTGAGTACAAAGTTGTCTTTTCTATGGTTATCCAGCGAGGGACGCAGTCTTAACGACTTTTTTACAACTTTATGTTCTATTTCTATTTTTCATGTACTCACACACTCGCGCGCACACACAGACACACATACGCGCGCGCGCGCACTTTTGTCCACATGAGAACGATGAGAACCGCGCGTAAGACGAAAATGATGTACCCTATAAGAATTTCGAAACGGGAATACAGCCTCTAGATATACGGCCTCACGCTTGGAACGGTAGAACTATAGCCTTTCCGCGTCGGTTGGCTACAGCTCCACTACTTCTGCCACTGGTAATGTGGAAGAGGGGAGAGAAAAATTATATTATTCTGGCCGTATGTTCTCTTTCCCGTCAAGCTACTCAAAGTTTCCCTTTCCTACCAGGCGAAACTACTGCCGTGAGCAACGCCAAGCAACTGAGCTGGATGTTCGTGAAACTATTTGTGCGAGGTCATAAGTATATATACTATACAAATGCCCCACACGTTTACGCACGCGCATGGGCTTCCTAAGAAATAATACAGCAAAGATGGAGGAGTTTCAACAGACCTATCACACCTAACCTTCACTAGGATTATATGATTTCAATGAAATAGCCGCCATTTTGATGTAGTCATTGTTGACACATCATGACCCTCTCATACGTTAACCACATATGTTTTGTTTATTTTATAACTTAACGAAAGAAATACAACTTATTGACAGTCAAGTAGATAACTTAATAATTTTCTTTTCATTACAAAAAGAAGTCAAAGAGAATCAATAATAATAATAATTTTGGAAGAAGTCTGAAAAATCCTAACCTTTAATTAATACACCCTGAAAACTTTCGAGTATGTTTGATGCTGGCAGCTTGAATTGCAGTTTAAAGCAAATAACAAACTATTAAATCGTATACGTCACAAAGTGCTTGTGAATACTAAACAATTACGTAACGCATGAGTAGTTATTTACAAAAACTCGATGGAAAAAATAACTTTTAAAAATTATCTATTGATTCAGTAACTTGTCTTTCATAGATTATAATAATTTATAGCTGTCACGCTTGTTACTTACTACTCGAGAAATTATTGTAATTTATGACATTAAAATAATTATTAAAATAATTTTTTTTTTATTATTATTATAATTTGATGATCACGAATTTCAAATTTAAAAATTATTGCATCGCATAATATATGCGGACGATATATTATTGGAATGTTTACTGAGACATAGTTCCATGAGAGACGTGGCCCTTCTTACGTCAATATGGCGTCTTCACTTAAGTATACGTCTATACGTACACGTGTACCCTACTATAGTACTAATGGAACTTGCGTGGGCACTAGCATATACACACACTTGTATATGGATCAGACGCTATCCTTGACTAAAGCACAGCAACATCACTTACAGTCAAAGTCTATCAGTGGAACATCCTAATTGAGCGTGTTCGATTGAAGTAACATCCAAAAAACAATAATTATCAGAGCAGAAATAAAAAGTTTGAAAAAAATAGGAACCTCATATCCAGTATAAAAAATCTTTCAGTCAGACATTAAACAAATTATTACTTTGGTCACGTTTCAGTAACACTAAACTAAAATAAAAAACATACTTAATTTAACGACAATAATGATTCAATTGTATTAAATTTATATTTAAACTAATCCTGAGATTTTACCTGTTAAAAAACGTAAGGAAATCATGAATATAAATTAAACTGTTTTAAAAATAAAGATAATGATTTCTTATCTCATCAGCACCCTTTTAGTATTTTACAAAATTATATAAGATCACTGTATATTTTTTTAATGCGCAAAATAAATGGTCAAAAGTTCATCATTGTTTCGTATTATGTACATAATAAAAGCACATAAAACTAACATTTTTCCCTAAAAACCTTAAAAAAATTATGAACATAAATATTTTTCCTCATCGGTACGCTAACCTTACAAAATCTCGACAGAGTCCTTATAGGACATTAATTCAGCTTTGTGTCAAATTTCTGTAACATATTGTTTTTATTTGAGATGCAACCATCGAGATAAAATTTATTGACTAATATTACACCTGTACATTATTCGAAGAGTTTTAAATTATGTGTTCACTAGACATATCAAGCCCACGCGCTTTACGCGCTCTTTGTAATATTTATATGTATATATATATATATATATATAATATTCAACACTAGAGAAGAGCGTTTATAACAATATTTTAACTTATTTATTTTTTAAAAAAGTGTGTGTTAACATACAATCCATCAGTCATATTGTACTTGTTAGATCAACTAAATATTTTCAATATATAGTTTAGTACTGATTTGTTAAAACTTCAAAGATACTAATTATGGTTACGGTTCAGAAATATATATTTTTGATGCACTAGGATTTTTAAACGATATAAATGAATATATCCAATTTACACTAGAGGAGCCTATAAACAACGCGATTAATTTTTTGGGTGTAACCATTCGTTGGAATGATAAGTAGTGGCCAGATAAAAACTGATTGGTTTCAAAAATCAACACATGACAATATAAAATATACATATACATGAATATACAAATTTTTGGTCTCATTCGCCTGTCTTACAAAAGATTTCTGTTGTATATTATTGGTTGACCATGCTATAAGACTTTCAGATTAGTATGTCCATGAAAAAACTTAAAAAAGGTTATATTTCTATATTACACGCTAATAATTTATAATCCCTTTGATTTAATTTTAAAACATATAAGATCCCATACTAATAAAATTAAATATCGAATCGTAAATTGTAATGAAAGAAATTTGGAACCAAGACAGATTGCAGTATTACCATTTGTTAAGAGCTGTGCGATGTTAATTAAAAAGTATTTTGATAAGTATATGACAATTACAACAATCGCGAAATTTTGTTCAATTTATCCTATTCAATGCAAAAATTGGGTTTCAAGCTATGTGGGCCAGTCAGTCTTGTTGCTAAGTCTCAATACGAGTAAAGGAACATGAAAGAGATTGTAAGAATAAAAAAGAATCGTCTGCGGCTTATATGAACATAACAGAAAGCGAACATACGTTTGATTTTGATTCTGTTGAAGTTTTGGATCAAGAAAATTCTTTGTACAGACGTTTGAATTCTGAAATGATTGACGTAACTAAATTTAATACAGTAAACACAGTTACAGAGATAAAGATTGAATACAATACTTAAATATTACATTAAACATTGTCTTACATAACTTTGAATATACCAAAAAAGAGATTGCCAGTTTTTACGTATGTACTATGCGCATCTATATATAGACTTATATGTATATAAGTACTTAGCTTGTTTTAACATTTGTAAATATAGTTAGTTTCTCTTTGAGTACATAAATACCTTACATTTAAGTCCACTAAGAGTTTGTTGACGTTGCCCATACCAAATTTGTATGTTGTTTATTAATTTGTATTGTCATTAGTCTATTGTACTTATATTCATAAACCAGTCGTAATGATGTATGTCGTTATTAAATTGATTTTTGTCTAATTCTAGGAACTTGATGAAAACTACCTACTGTGTAGTCAAGATGTCGTTTAAATCACGAAATGAAAAATAATATAAACAGCATAGCCCTCAACTTCTTTATTTGACCGCTGTTCTCAGATACAATGTATTGAATATGTATGTATATATTTTTTTATCATCTGCAAGTTTCGTTTGAATCATAGTCACGTGAGCATAGCCGGCCAATCACATCACGAATATAAGGCTTCATTCAAAATTATTATATTTTTAAAGATTTTTTAAGATGGATATTTTGTTAAGACGTCGAATAATAGGAAGAAAAAATATGTTCAGAATTCTTAGTTCATTTAATTGCACAGTAATAATTTTTGTCAATATGCAAAGTTAAATCCTTACGACAGTTAAGTAATATGTTAAGTACATCATAGACTCTCATTTTTTAGCATTGCTCAACATATATGCGATGATTTAATAGAAAAATTAGATCACCTCACTGCAAATTATTCTAAAAAATACTATTAAACATCACACGTAGTAAATTTTTTCGATACATGTCTTTTTTGAATAGATATATAAACCGTTTAGTGTACATAGTATTTCCTTCTACGACTCTTTCACTTCAATTTCGCAATAGTAACCAGTGTTGTGCTAGTGAAATAGAGATATCACGTAACTACCTACATGTTAGAACCTTCTACGAATGGCAATTACAACTCACTGGATATACTAAATAAAAGGATTCTTTCTTCTATGGATTCACCCAATCAATTTCCTAGAGCTTAACTGTCAATGATTCTGACCAATATTATTTTTTATAACAATATTACTACAATCGTGCTAAGTTAACATTCAATATTTGAATGCATTTCTTCAATACAATTAAAGAAAAGAAAAAGAAAAAAGAATAATAATCCATGTGTAAAAAGACAATAAACTTACTGATGAGGTTTTTAAGAGTGAGACATACCACTATAAGCATAGAAAAATATGTAAAATCATATAAAAAACTGTATTAAATTTTACATATATTGATTATGCTTGAATCATATATTAGTCAATGTTTGAGTACACGGGGGGCGGCGGATTAAAAGAAATAAAAGCTTCGTTCTGCATTATCTAAGCGTGCTAATTTCGTTGGTTAAAAGATCTCATGTCTTTATTAACGACTAGTTCCTGATTGTCAGCAATAATTATAGTTGGTATTTCTTTTTTTTTTTTATTATATTTACATTTTTGTAACTCCACTTACCGTGCAAACGTAGTTTCATTATTTATGAATGATTCTTAACTATTTTGGTGCACACACCACAAAAAATAAAAAATGAATAGATATTACCTGAATGTTTCATTTGATTTGTTCAAGGTAGTGTACGTTGACAACATCATCTGAGCGTATAATTGACTATTGAAATTTTTAATAGTTTAAACGAAAGAATAACTCCTATTGATATTTATCATTTTTTTAAACTTGGCTTCGTATTTCTTATATTAAAAGAATTTATATTTTTTATAAAATTTTCTTAAACATAAAATTTCCTTGAACATAACTAAAAGCACTCTTAATAGACTTTTCGTTTATTTTTTAACCAACTAATTGAAGCCATTTCGTGGAATAGCTTACTAGGCGATGTATATAGATTAGAAACCAGGCGATGCTCACTTGTCTAGTGTGTATTTAACTTAGAAGACACAGGCAAATTTGTTTACGTTAATAAAAATATCTTTTGAATCGTTCGGTTTCTGCTTTTAGAAAAACCAACAACTTTTAAATTATATAGTATAGTATTTATTTATTTCGAATGTATAAAATTGACAGATTATTTTTACTTATACTTTTCGCCCGCATTTACTTAACTGTAAAACAAATTTTCGTCACCTCTTCGCCTGCATGCTCTTCCCTTACGCAACATTCCCACGTGTACGCAAGTTTGTCAATTCGTTTTATCTGTCTTACTCTAGCTTTGAATTTACAATTAAAATTTCATATTTAAACTGCTTACTTTTTATAATAAAGCATTTCGAGTCTGTGATGTTACCCATCTCCCTTATCTCTTAAAAGGGTTGCCAGTGAGTCACTATTGTCACTATTAGTCACTATTTTAAAATCGTAGTCACTATTTTGACTATTGTCACTATTTCAAAGCTCAGAGGTGATTAAAAAAGAGGTGCCGCTTGGAACAGAGGACGTCAACTAATTCATTTCTGTAAACTTGCGTAGTATGGATAGATTTGTCCCGCATGAAATCACTTTTAATGTGATATGTATATGAGATCTTGTTCATTTTTAGATCGTTATATATCTATGACAAATGTATCGAACAATAATCTTTCTTTTGTACAATATCACTAAAAAAAAAATCTCTAATTTCAGTTTTTACGAGCTGGACTGGTGACTACTCGAAATTTTCCTGTGCAAGTTTTTTGAAATAAATTGAGAAACGATTAGTTAATGTGTATTTTCTAATATATTTATATGTTTATCTTTGGGTACATGTATCATATATTTTCATATTTCCTTTGCAGAATTGAAATATTATTTGCAAACGAGTAATTTTACGAAAACCTATATATTTTATGTGCTAATCGATTGAAACATCATAAAAATGGGTCATTCCGGGGAAACTTGCACTATTTGCATCCAAAATTTTCGGATTTTAAAAGTCTAACATTAGAAACAGATGCAACATAGTTTCAGATCTGCAAATATTACAGGTACTATTTTAGTGAACACCCCGCTAGCAGGTCGTCTAAAAAGTGTGAATCATTTACTCATTTTTAAGGATTTAACAGGGCTGAATTTTTAATTGGACTAGGAATCATTCTACTTTTAAAATGCACTGAGAGTGATTTCCGCTTGTTACTTGCGTATACAAAAAGTTCTAGAGATGTTTATTCTCTATAAATTAAAAAACTTATTAATAATATGATAGAAAATCATTTAAAATCATTGTTAAGGATTGAACTGGGCTGTATTTTTAATTAGACTATGCCCAAACCGACTCTTGACAAAGTGGAGTTTTACGCTTTTTGATGTACACAAATAATTATTTATAATAGCTAGAACCGGGACTTATTGCTCACACCGGTAACAATTAGATACTTTTTTATGTTTAGACTACCAAAGCAAAACTTTATCCGAATCTGTAGAAAATTTATTAAGTAAAACATGAAATTTTATAAAAATTCTCGCCGTATTATTGTCTGTAAATTTTTTAATTTCGTTAGTAAAAGATGTAATACTCATAATTAATATGTATGTATATGAAAATTCTTACCTCACCATTAACCGTGATATGGGGGGCTAATTGTTTAGACTTTATAAGTAAAAGTATTGTGTTTTTATTGAAAGAAAAACGTTTGTTTAGAAATTATATAAGTAACATAAGAATAAATAGGAATACCAACTCTGAGAGCTAGCTAATGTATTTGGTGAGTTGTTATATTACATTTTTATGTTTCTGTAAGCAGGAATTGTAGAAATATTTTTATTTTATTTACATGAATATTTATTTTTGTATATATTTATTTCACACATTTGGGTGCGTCTCTCAGTGCGTCTTAATAGTAGGCATAGGTCTAGTCTAATTAAAAATTTAGCCCTGTTCAATCTTTAAAAATGATTCTAAATGATTATCTATCCTATTCTGAATTAATTTAAAATTTATAGAGAATGAAAATATCTAGAATTTTTTTCATACGCAAATAGTTATTTACGTAACAAGTGCGGAAAAGACGATATCCCGCAATAAAATAGAATGATACATTAAATAATTAAAAAAAAAGTATAAATAATCTGTATTATATTTTATGACGTACATTAACACACGTATACATACTAAGCCACTCGCTTGTGCACCAACAAAGTGATAAATGCCAGTATCATTATTCAAAGACCATTGCGGTCTATAAACATTATTAAAAAATATTTAGTGAAAAAGGTGGTGCGGGGTCCAGGGGCAACAGCCTTAGTGGGGGCGCAGGGGGAGAAGCCCTCACTGGGCGGTACGGGGGGGGGGGGGGGGGCAAAGCCCCCGCGCTTTGGAACAACAAACAGGATTGTTCAACAAATTGATTTCATGTGATTGTAATGGAGAAATTACTAATTGATTTAATATGGAAAAAGCAGTTATTTTAACAGATTATTATTTTTATCTTGAAATTAAAATTCCCAATTGTATACTAATATACAAATAAATGTGTATAACGACCTATTGGGATACCAAAACGTCACGTGACTACACCGTCAAAACCGTGTTTTTTCCTCATTTTTTCCCCAAGCTGTATGAACTCAAAAGTGGAGCTTAGTGCAATTGATATATCATATTATTATACAGAATCCAAAAAGCTACTCAAAATAGCGTTGTACTGATTTATTAGGAAAATATTTATAGTGTCACAAAAAAAATAAACCTATGCCGCACACCTTTCCCGCACACTGTGCGGCATAAACTTAAAAACAGTGCGGAAAACGACTATTTTCCGCACACTATTGCGAAAAAACTAGTAAAAATCATTTCTAGCCCTTTTTAGGAGTCCCTTCAGAAACAGTGCTATCAAAAAATTAACTAATTTCTAAACAAAATGATTCTTTTAATACATATTCCATGATAATACTCATATAAGTTTACGCTAAATTTAGCCATGGAACTTTCTTGTAATTCTTTCTACTGTGAAAAGCCTGCTTACCCAGAATATGCCTAGTTTAAGTGATCTTTTTAACTGAAATCTCTCTTCTCAAATTTTTTAGATCCATTAAAAAATATAACATATGTCTCCTGCAGATAATTCAGAGCAATGAACTCCTCATTAAAAGTTAGTTTTATAGGCCAAATTAAAGAATAAAAATTTACCATTTCCCTGCTAGTTTCATAAGACAATGCCATTTGAGAACAAACAGATAACCTAATACGAAATAAGGGTAGTTGATATTTTGGAAAAATATTATTTGAATAAAATTTCAGTATAATATGAGTCTATACTGTGAATTTTCTAAAAAGTCACTCAAAACATAAAGACTTGGTTTTGATTCGATTTTAATTTTTTAATAGTTATTTTTTTCTTTGAACTATCGCCGACAACCTCAACGATCTGAATTTTTCAAAATAATGTGTTCAAAAAAATGGTTTTAATTGTTTGTCCCCAAACGATTAGAAACTAACAACAATCAGAGCTAGGTTTTTTGCACGCTAAAAGTTTTGAAATTTGGCTCTTGAAAAACCCTTCTTTATGAGTATTAAAGAAAATTTATTCACATAAACCTGTATCTTGCATTAAACGCGAGAATGTCTTCAACCTAATGAGATAGCACAGCTGTCCTTTTATCGCTTACCTTATTAATTATTTCAAGGGGAAAAAACAAATCACCATAACCTTACCATAACAGACATTACAGACATCGTAGTGATATTACAAGTGGCGTGATAAATTTACTACACATGCTTAAACAACAATTGCTATGCACATAGTAAATCTAATTTAGGTTGCATTATTTCCAACATTGAATATAGTAATTTTACGAATTAATTTTTACAGTGTAACCCCAACCCTCTCTCGCCCCTCTCCTACATGTTGAGTGCCGAAAAATAGGACGTAGTACACTTAAATATAAGAAAAAAATATATATGATACGAAAAAATATGGGGTGGCTTTGCTACTCGACTAAAACGTTATCGTGTCCTGCTTTGAAATTTTTTTAATAATTATAATATTATATTTATTGCTAATTTTTACAAGTTTGTCAGAGAACACAAATTTATGTATTTTAGATAGTTATGTCCTAAATAGAGATAATATCTGAATTTAATTCAATACACAGCTAAATAAATGTCTGACGTTAAAATTTTATGAAGTTGGGGTGTCCAGGAGTCAAAACATTAATATTTATTATTGTTTCGATAATTTTAACATGGATATTTATCAAGAAATGAATGTCTTTCTACGAGTTTTTATCATTCGAAACAATGTACTTTTGACTATTTGTTCATCAACAAAATATCCATTGATCAATTGTTAGTTTAGTATTCTTTTTTTTATTTTTAGTACGTAACTATTTTTGGTGTGAAATTTTGTTACATTTAGAATTTTTCTCTATCTACCAGCCTGGGAATAGGTATTACTAATACCTCTGCGGGATTGCAAATGCAACGTTGCTTTGCACAGTATGTATTTATACTCTAGTCAATAAATAAAATAAAATAAATTAATATGTAATTTTACAAAGCATGATGATGGTGACTGTAATATAAGAAATCCACCACTAACCGTAGTTAAAACTACTAAAGGTATTTTACGCAGCGTACAAAATTATAATTAAGGTACATGGGTCATGAAACTTTTTTTACAGATCTCAATAAAAATTTAATATCTTATAATTTAAGTAATGGGTCACATTATGTCAAAAAATGAGACGATTCCTTTGTCTCGTATAAGAGATATTTTAATCCAAAGTTCGTGTTTTTTTTTCTTTGTTATACATGGCGTCTTATGGGAAGGTACGTTATGCTTATCACTGTTTTGGACCTTTTTCTGTAATAAATTTACAGTTTTCTTCGAAAAACTAATATATGTTATAGATTAATATTTAAAGAATATTATATTTCAGTTTCAAACCGATCTTGTGTCTAGTTGTTGAGATGTTAACACATGAAGCAAAAATAAAACCATTTAATGAAAGAGAACAGAAACTGAAAATTCAAATACTTCTTTGTGAAGTTACTAATACAATATAATAGTTAAAAAGTAATACTTTACAGGTGTATATCTGTTTTAAAAGATTTAACAGTATGTAAACAAATCATCGGCACGTTGGCGCAGCGGTAGAGTTGCAGTTTCGTCGATCTTTCGAAACTAAGCAGTGTAGGGGCTTGGGTGGGACTTGGTTCAAGTCTCGCCGTTTG
>JAPYYV010004837.1:0-16136 GCA_030522625.1 Copidosoma aretas
GGGGGGGGCTGTGGGGGGCATGTGGTTGGGAGACGGGGGACCAATAATAAATGGCGGTTTCACAAAACACGCAGAAATTGAAGGAATACACCCATGTATTGTGGTGGGGCTGTGGGGTGGGGTATTGGGGGGCCAAAAATTATTCGTCTACACAACTATACATATATCTATATATCTTCCTATATTATATAGTTGTATGGTTTTAAGGCGAGTATTAGCTTCCCGTGCTCCCCCCTTGCTTTTACCGACTCCCCCCTGCTCTCTCTTAGCTCCACTTCTATGTAGGGTAATTTTCGTTTCTTTTTACCATAAAATTTACTGCAAAAAAATAGGTTTATCCCTCCCCCCCGCTTCCTACTCCTCCCGCTTTTCTTGCCCCCCAGCTCCTTTTAAGCTCTCCACTAGAGACCCCTTTACCTCCGCCCTTTCCTCTCCCAAAAAATATTTTTTTGCGTCTTCGTATATTTTGACTATACTATTACTTTTCTAGATATAAACTATTCGTTCACACTATCTATCAATTGTAGGTTACAGGGTTTGAATTAAAGTATAAAATTTAAGTTTAATTTAAATCAGTTATTGAAAAAAGTAATCATGGAATCTTATATAATTTACATAAATATCTCCCTTTATTATAATGTTTTTCGGTTTCAGTGTGAGTACTAGCTCCCTACTACCTCCCAGCTCCCTTACAGTTCCCTTACAGCTCCCTATCAGGCTATTTCTTAACTCCCTCCTGCTCTTACCAAGCACTTTTTTTTATATTCGTGAATTTTGACTGAAATTTTAATTTATATTGTATAACCTGTTCAGCAACAATTCCTATAAATTTTGAGTTTTAGAGTTTTAAGTAAAGTATATCATTGAAGTCCAATTCAAATAAGTTATCGAAAAAAGATCGACAGTATTGTGCGTGCGGGAATAGGGTAGGGCCCGCGCGGCAGTATCAGCCCGAGATTTGTATTAGCCACCCGGAAGCACCGCGCAACAGAGATGCCGAGTGGCATTGAGCGGAGGACAACAGAGCATCTTCTCATCAGCGAACACGACCAGCAGCTGATCTATTCTTGACTGCCCTGCAGCTTCTTCGTTCTCGGTATCAGCGATCTTCAGGCCCGATAAACGGCAGCCGCGGCAGCTGGCCTGACGTCCAGGGGTATCATCGAGCTGCAGAGGCGATCGCGCGGAGGCGAGCCGGGACGCGGAGCACAGAGCAGAGAGAGAGAGGCACCGTCGGCCACCAGGTAGGGGGAGGGGTGGCTAGGTTTCTTCCGGCACCCTAGTTATTGCTTTCGTCCATCCTTTTTACTTTTTGCCGTCTTTTTAGTGCGCTGTTCGTGTGGGAGAGAGAGGAAGTGCGTTGACACCTAGTACGGGTTACCGGTGTCGTGAGGAGGTTTACGAAATGTGTGCGTGTGTCGCCATTTGTGTGTGTGTGTGTGTGTATGTGTGTGTGTGTGTGTGTGTGTGTGTGTGTGTGTGATGTGTGTGTATCGAGCGGGTATCCGAGAGGTGTTCGAGGACATTCGCAGGTTGTGTGTGTCGCCCACGTAGTTGGCAATCTTTTTTTTGTATTTTTCGTGGCGGTTAGTCGCATTTCACACCGACGAGACCAATACACGTAAATAGGGTGCTTATGCTCTCCTGGTGTTGGTCAGCTGGAAGTTTGATCAACTCTTGGGAAGATTTCCCTGGCGGGAGTGGCGTGGTCTCGACGTGCCGCCCGCGACGGAATTTCTTCTAGGTAGATATAAATGATTCCAAGAACAGCGATGAATACATATAGGTGTGGTAATTGAGTTAAAGGGCAATGCTGTTTATATTTTTTTATTTATTCTTAAATGTTGATAACGTATCGACTGCACATTGGCAGTCCTTTTGAAGTCACTAGATTTAACAACAACATTAAAAAAGATTATAATCCCAACAGCCTTAATCGAAAGAAATAACGAAATAAACTTAAAAATGTAAAATATTATCACAGAGCAAAGTCAAAATAAAATCAAGTACAAAGTTTCTTGCTCGTTGGAATGACGAATTAATATTAAAGCTATACAGGTAGTGCTAGGATACAATCAACATAGATAACACGCTAATACGCAGGACACATATGAAAAATACCGGGATAGCGCGAATTGAAAAGCTTATTAGATACGAGTAATACGATCAAGAATTATTCCTAAACTTTGAAACAGTTTTTTATAAAATATTTATAAACTATGCTTAAATTATTTGTATCTGTAATTGTATTTACAGAATTTAGTTTCGTTGTATAAACTGTTTCTGAGACTAGTCGTTTATAATGGGAAGATTCTTGATCCAATACTCGCACCGAGTCAAAATCGAATGCATGATCACCATCTATCGTATGCATATAAACTGCTGAAGACTCTTTATTTTTGCAATCCCTTAAGTGTTCTTTGATTCGAATGGAAAGCTTTCTTTTAGTTTGGCCTACATAGCATTTACCGCAATGTTTACACTTGAAAGAATATACGGTAAGCATTTTTTCAAGGTCATCAATTTTATCTTTACCTAAATTATTGAGAACTTTGAGTTTATTGATAGATTTAAAAACTACTTTATAATTAATTCTGTTAAAAATTTTTTTTAAAACCGAGCACAACCTTTAATGTATGGCAATACTATGTAATTTTTAGGTGTTGATCCAAAACCTTCCATTCTCTCAACATTCACTGATTGGTACTTATTCTTTTGAGGGTAATTTTATGTACTTATCTATAAAATTACTTGGATACTTATTAGCCTGTAAAATAACCGATACTCTTTTTAAATTTTTTTCATGGAAAGAAAACTTAGCAAGTTTGATTGCTCGGTCAACTAACGAGTAAACGACACCAATCTTTTGTGATACAGGTGAATGTGATGAAAAGTTTGAATAAATATTTGCATGGGTATCTTTTTGATACCAATAAGTAGTAATATTACCTGTACTGTTCCAATATAAAATAGTATCTTAAAAGTTAAGAGAATTTGAAGTTGGTTTTTCTATTGTAAATTTAATATGTTCATCAAAAGAATTAAAAATAATTAATATATCATTAGCTTTGTCAAAGGGTATACACGGTATTGCATCGTCAACATATATTTTGAAATATTTAATAGGTATAGGAGAAACTGCAAGTAAAGTATTAATTAAATCCTGCATGACAATATCAGCTAAAATTGTGCTACATGGGGAGCCCATAGCTGAGCCAAAGTTTTGTCTATAAAATTGCTTATTAAAAACAAAGTAGTTATTATTAAGGTTAAATTCAATAATATCTAAAAACTCGAAGAGGGATAGATTAATTTTCAATGTTAATACATGCCATCTTCTTTCTATTGCTTGTTTAACTAATTGGAAGTGTACATTATTAAATAAGGCAACCACATCAAAACTAACAAGAATGTGACAATCTGGGACTCTGAAATTAGTAATATCCTTAACAAATTCAAAGCTATTTTTAATATTATAATTAGACCGTTGTAAGTTATTTTTCAAAAAAAGTGTGATCCAACTTGAAATAAAATAAGTAGGTGAGCCAACAGAAGACACAATCAATCTCATTGGATTGTTAGGTTTGTGTACCTTAACTAAACCATAACACCTAGCTAAGTTACAATTATCTCTCATACTCATAAACCTTTTTTTATTGTCACCAAATAAATTAATAGAATTGAGTGTGGCATAGAACTTATCCAATCTACGTACTACATCATTTAAGGAATTGCTCTTGATTTTTTCATAAATATCCATATCACTTAAACTGTCTTCAACTTTTTCAATATACGTATCCTTATATAACATTACAAATGATCCACCTTTATCAGCTCTTATTATCATTATCATTTCTCTTGAAAAATTTTAAACATTTCTTTAACATATTTTGCATGTATATATCTATTTGGTCCACAAATGTCTTACTTAGCTGATTTTTTTAAAAGTTCAAAATATCTAACTTTAGTTTATTACTATCTTCAGTATGTGCACAGAATTGTCTACTTAGATTTTTAAAATACTCTAAAAAGATTTTACCATTGTAATTAATACTATTGTCTTGAAGTGAAAAAATTAAATTTTCTACCTAAACCTAATAAAAAATTAACTTCAGGTGGGATATTTAGATCAGTCAAGTTGCGGATCCATTTATTTTTAATTTCATTAATACTGTTCTCGTTATTGGTAATACTATTGTTACTCATCACTCCAAACACACGACTACATAATACTGTACTATTTTCTTTAAGATTGTCACTCAACTTAACATAGTGACATTTGTGCTTATTATAGAACAATTTATCAAATTTATTTTTAATTGTCATTTCAAAACAATTAATAGAATTCTTTATTTTGAAGAAAAAGTATTTTTCATACAATTCAAACTTTTTAATTCCAATCATAGAAATGATGAATCTTTCATACGAGACAATTAAAGATTTTAAATAATTTATGTGAGTATTAACATCAAGTATCTCAATTTTAAGTAACCGTGATTTAACTGACGAAAATAAATATTCGGCTTGTTTCTTTTTAGTGTGACTACAAAAATAAAGTTTATCTAAATTTTTCATACTACTAACAATATGTACAGGGAATAATCCATAGTATTTACAATGTAAAAGAAAAACACATCTACACCTAGCCCTACCTAACTCTTTATGTAACTTATAGAAAATATGTAAGTAATGTAAGTAGTCATGGACTTTCTTACCTTGAATGACTTTAGTTAAAAACAGAACAAAGCTTATGTTAGTAAACAATTTCAGTCAAAATCTCGTTAAGCTGTTGCAATGACGTAGGTCCCATTGTCATGTTTTGGTTGGGGCAAGGTTGGAAAACGTAGGTACACTGAGAAAAATTTGGTTCTGTGACAGTGTGAGTGTTTGTGTTGCGAGAGCTCAAATGCAATCTGGGTGACAGCAGTGCGTCTGTTTGACTTGTCCTATACCATAAATAGTGCTGCAAGGGTTAAAAATATTACTAAACCCCTGCAGTACGTACGATGCACGTCACCCAACCCAACGTTTGCACAATCACAGTACAGCGCCTCATTGAGCTGTAGAAGTCTGGTTGTAGGGGGTGCCGGAGCCCGGATGTTTGGACTCATACAATCCAAACGCTTGAGCTTACAGCTGGCACTAAGAGAGACTATGTATATATATATATATATATATATATATATATATATATATATACTTTTTTAATAAACATTGCATTGTTTTCCTAACCTCACTTGACCTTATTATCACAGTATGTCAGTTAGCTAACAATGTGTACAGAAATACGAGGGCCATCGGTTTTTACCGTAAAAATCATTGTATAATCCCAGAGAGTAAAATCAAGGTGTAGGTTAGTGTCTGTTTTTGTTTTTGTTACAAGTTTCAATGAAATATATGAAAGGATATACTTTCATTTTACTACTCTATAGAGTGAAAGTAGTTCGTTTGTTGTTCAAGTAAAAATTCCTGTGTATGCATATATCCTTAATCGAAACACTTATACCCACTCTACAGAAATTTATTATTTTATTATTCATAACGTTTTATAACATAAATTTGATTCGGTATACTTACCTGACAAGGTTAGCAGCAAAACTCAACACACCTGCGATGATGCATCGCGCGCAGAATTAAGACATAAGTATACCTATGTATCATATATCATAGGTTGAGCCTAAGTGTTTGGATAGTAAGAGTCCAAAATCCCAGCTCAGGTACTCCCTTCCACCGAACTTATACAGGTCAATGCGGCGCTATGCTGTTGTTGTACAAACGTTGGGTTGGGTGGGCTATAAGCATTCGGACCAGAGGCTTTCCATGATGTATCGGACTATTACAGTTCCACATTTTTCTCAGTGTAGGAGTCATCAGCAACATCGTTGTATAGCAGAGCCAAGCCCGAAGTCGAGAGTAGTCGTCGTTCGTCGTGTATGTGAGTAAGTTGAGTCGTTGCAAAGATTCGTCAGCTAGTGTTATGTGTTCTGGTGCGTGTTCCTTTTGGGTTTTTCCGTAGGTATCAGCGTATTCGGTGCGAGGCAGTCGGGACCGCTCAGGACCGCGCCGATCGTACCTTGAGCTGGAAATTGCCTCGTCACAAAATAGGTTTAAATAATAAATCATATTTTAAGAAAAATATCAAGTAAACACCTAACTTTATACCGTATGAACGTAAGTGCACTTATATATCTTCTTAATATATCAAACAGTTCTATGGTTTTCAAGCAAATATAAGCTCTCCACCCTCTTTAAATTATTATAGTTTTTCATTATTATTATTGTCAAATTAAGTTAGATAAAAATGGTATTAGAAAATAACATAGAGTTTATAGGGAGCGAATGTGTTAGGTAGGGGATGAACAGAAACAATTTTTAAGATTTTTTATTCAATTTTGACTTTATATACCACACTTTGTTTTATATATAATCATATATAATCCATGACAATAAGTATGGACAGCTGATCAGAAGAACATAAGTAACTATGTTCTTAGTCGTACGAAGTTCTGAGTTATAATGAGTGATCAGACACAGCTGATTGGTCGATAATTAGTTCATATTAAGATAATGTGGTTTATCTAAGATAGTCATTTTTACTAACAGAATAACAAGCATGCGTAATATTAGAGTAAAATAGAGTATACTATAAAGGGCGTATGTACGGAAAGCAATAGTTATGTGAAAAAGTGATTGTTTAAATTTGATATTAAAAAGATATCAATCATAATCAAAGGTTGTAAAATGAGCTGCAAAAATAATTCTTCATAAGGAAAATATGATATATAAAAACTTAACTCATTACGTTTATTTGTTTTAAGCACAGCAAAGACATTACTATAAGTTATCGGTAAATACAGATATTTACTTTCAGTAGAAAGACAAAAAAGGGCTTCTGATGCATTTTGTTCATAATATTTATATAAAGATTTTTAATAACAATCCAAAAGACTTCGTTTGTAAAAAAATGCTAATAATGCTATTTAAATTTTTTTAATAATTTTTTAGTGATTTAAATGAAATTGTTGTCCTTATACTAATACCTTTTTGAAATAAGATTTATCTGAAGTTTAGTGTTATACTGTTTATACCTTTAATACATTATTATATAAATTAAAATTAAATTAAGTATAAGTATTTAAAAAAATTAAAAAGAATACCTGTAAAAAAATAATAAATTACTTTGATTTAACAAATTTCAAGTCTATAATAAATTTTTTAAATGTCATTTACAAATTTTTACAATACATTAAGTAGAAACATTTTGTTCTTACTAACAAAATATTGGAATTTACGCAGTAAATAAATTCTACAAAGTAGGGAGACTCTTCAGCTGAAAAAAAAAAACATAAAAGCAGTAGAAATTATAAATGCTTTTTAAATTGAATAGTTGCAATTGTATAAAATGTGTAAATTGTGCGAAAAAAATGTAATGAGCATAAATACATTAAATCGATGGAATTATTGTACTAAAAGAAGTATGTACAATCTCAATTTAATGCAATATAGATATGATGAAATTTATTTAAAATTCCGATTGTTTTTAGTAGTTTCGTTACAGCTTTTATAGATGTTTTATGAGTGCTTAATGTAAATGGTGATTTAAAAAAAAAAAACGATTAAGTTAACCTAAAAAAAAAAATGAACTGTATTTGTTCTTTATAAATGCCCTCGCTAATATACACTAAGTTCAATTTGATTATTTGCTATTTAAAATCACCATACATCACGTATGAGTATGTGTCCAAAGTCCTAGCCCAAGCAATCGTTTTTTTCGATGATCTATTATTTTTCGAATTTAAATTTTTTTAAAAAGAAATATTTGCAAAATAGTATTAAAAGAAAAAATTAAAATATTCATAAGTAAAAATAAATAAAATACATTTCAATAATTATTTTTAAAATAAAATTAAGCAATTTGTAAGCTTCTTTAACAAGAAAAAAATTGCTTATTATTATAAGAAATTTTATATATTTATACAATAATTATTACTATGATTCATCTTATCCATATAAATAATTGGGAAATTGGCCAGCAGAGCGTGCAGGAAGGCGAATATACATATGGAATAAATATCACAAACAAATAGGGCAGGTTACGTAATGTTATTGCACAGGTAGCAGAGGAACTAAAAATGATAATATCTATAAAGGTAAATCATTGCAAATTGATGGACAGGATTCCACAACAATTTAGCAGAACATATGGATTATTACAACAGAAAATTACGACAAAAAAAAAGAGGGATGATACTAAGAAAAGAGACATGATAGAATAATTTAAAAAATTTGTTAAGAGACAACAATGATACATATTTTATTCAAAACGAAGAAAGGAGTATTTAAATCAACAGCGAACTCCAAAGGGTTTTCTACGAGCACATAGCCATCATTGAATGAATGAATGTCTTGGGAAAAATAAAAACAGTAAAGACACAGGAGAAGACATTATTACTAAAAACTGTTTCAAGAATCTGCAAATAATTTGGATAATTGATTTAAAAAACATACTTAATAGCTTATGCACTAACACACATACTATGAAAGCGTGGGAAATAGCAAAGATCTATCAAATTCACGAAGCAGGGAAGGAGCAGAATAACAATAAAACTACAGGAGAGTGATTTTTTAAATGTAGCATACAAGGTATTGGCAAATATAATCGTTGAATAAGTAGAAAAATAGGTAGAGGAGTGTAAAATAATGAAGGAGAGCCAGGCTCGTAACAAAGCAAAAAGAAGAACAAGGTGCCATATTTTTGTACTAAGTAGTTTAATTCAAATTGAGCTACATGAAAAGGGCAATAAATTATATGCTGCGTTTGTATAGAGTTCAAAACAGAATTTGATAACATCAATAGAGAAATGTTCCGGGTCAAATTATATAGGAGAAGAATATTTATAAAAATGAAAAAAATGTTGAAAAGAATCTAACAATGTAAAAAAATCAGTTAACTGCAGCCAGAGGCTAACAAATTTATTTAAAACAATGAAAGAGATAAGGCAAAGTGTCTATGTAGCCTGGTACTTTTAAACTTATTTATGGAGAATAAAGACCATAAATGGATGGTAAATAATACAGGAGGTGTAACAGTAGGCCAACTTAAAATTCACTGTCTTAAATTATCTGATGACGTTGTTTTAGGCGCCGAGTATTTTGAAAACACCAAACATTTTCAGAAAGACTTGGATGAATATAGAACAAAAAATATACTGGAAGTGAACACAAAAAAACGAAAATCTTAATATTTAGGAATAAAGAAGGAAAGTAACGGATATGTTTCAATTTAATTTGGAGGCATTGTAAGTTTTAAACGAGGATATGAATGGAGTAGTGTGGTTCTCAATAAAAAAATTTCGTAACACATAGAGAAAATGTAGTTTTAGGCTTAAGCAAAAGAGCTGAAGAAGAAAGTTTGAATCAAAAATTATTTTTAATGGATCAAATGAAAAAATTATATTGCACATACGTAGCAGAGACTTGCGTATGAAAGAGAAAAAAAATTTGTAGAAAAAAAAGAAGGCAGATTCAAAATATAAAGTTGAGTTTGAATGCAAGGCAGGGTTGCTAAATAAATGTAGATATGTTTGGTTGAATCATTTCATACATATACTTGATATACTTCAGGTATAGTTCGAACACAAGCCAGACTCGTTGTTGTTACTGTTAAAAACGTGGTTTTTTTAGCATTAAAACAGCTATCAACCGGTTTTTTCATAAGTGTAACATTGTGTTATGCAGGTGAGTTGCTGATTTTAGTTCATTTGTTGTCTAACTAAACTTATTGAGCGTTATGAAAAAAAGCATTATCGAGTCTTTTTTTTACGTGATTTCTGGTTGAATGAGTTTAAAAGTGGCAGTATTGCCTTTTTAAGTATCAGCTTAATTTATTTTCTTGAAGTTTCAAGTATTTTTTATTAGAGTATTGTTTTTTAAATTGTCCTGAACGGTGCACTGTAAAGAGAGATTAAGGGTTATGTTTTGAAAAAATATCACATCCTATCTGTCAAAATAGAGAACAGCTGTGTATTTTGTAGCTTTTTCTGAATTAATCCATCACAGCTTTATAACTTGCAGTGTTTTTTGTTCTTACTGACGATCATTTATACATTTAATTAGTGATGTTATAAATCAGCAATGTACAGTTGTTAGAGTACATTTTTTTCATACACACTACAAATTAGGTTTCATTTATCTATATTAGTAGATTCTCATAAACTGTAAATTATTATTTACATATACCGTGACAGCTACTCTCACGCAGCTAAAGATCTACGAATGCATACTCTACAGAAGCATGAAGTGTTAATTCTGTATTTCTAGGTATAACATGCATGATTCATTCAGTCACAGTTTGTTGATCTTGTCAACAGTCAAAGTGGTGACACAGTAGCTGTGATGTGTGTGCTGTGTAATAAAATTTTTCAATCTGTTCAATAAGACCATGTTTCATTGGAGGATCATAGGTAAATTCTTGTAATAAGTACATGAGTTGCTGATAAACATATTTATGCTGCAAACAATTGTATTATTTTAGAAATTCTTGTCAATTCCTGAAGGATAGTCACATAAATTCTGATGAACTCTTGAATAATGATGCCAAGTCATGCGAGCTACAGGCAATGTATTTATTCATTTATGTTATCCTGTCTGCAAAGGGATTGCTTAACAATAGTTGACTACCAGCCTACCTTCTTATAATGTAATATTTTTTTGTGGTGCTTAATTCATTGCCATTTTTTTTTTAAGAAGCATGACAATTATGATTCAACACGCATTTTATTGACAGTTGTAAGTACAGTTGACAACAGTTGACAGCTGCACTAAAATCATGTTTTACTACTTTTACAGTATTTTATAAATGAACAGCGGATCAAAAGTTACATTTTAGGCTTTGCATAAATATAAAACATTAAAAACTCGTTTTCCAGAGAGTTTATAAAGCAAAATCAATACAGAAATTCATGTTTAATTCAGCAAATTTCACTGTAAATACAATTTTCAGTACCAATTTCACATCGTATTTTAAAAACTGCAATAAATTCTCCAGTACTGCTGACTCATTTTTTTTAACACCCTTGAGTTGCATCAAGAATCAATGTAATTCATCCAGACCACAAATTTACTAAAAATAAGTTTCATGTATAAGATCACCCACTTCATGAAATCAAAATCCATATTGATTTCTGTTTCAAATTTTCACATTCGTATAAATGAATATCTGTATGTACACATATTAACAGGTATACAATTTATACGAATGCCGAAATTTGAAGCAGAAATATATATGGATTTTTTAATCCGTATGAATATTTTCGGCTGGACATTGTTCATTCTGCTATATTGTACGTATTCCAGATTATCTAAGGCTTACATAATGTTTACGATCGAATATACATACACAGAATAGATTAACGTTGAACAGAAAAAGTGACATAATTTATTTGTTGCAAGACAATATTGAAATCTGGGTACTACACAAGGTAACACACATACTTCAATGTGATGTACATCTGCTACCATGCACATTACAGGACTGCATTGTTTCATATCATAACACTTCTTATTGTTGCCCAAATTGATGGTCCATGTTTTTAAAAATTTTGCGAGGTATAATTTTTATGCGAGGTATCATGAAATACTTACTTTTCCGTATCATCCGTGTCAGTTTATACAAAGAAATAATTTTTGTTTGCCTAAACAAATACACCATCTAATGAAATGATTTTCAGATTATTCGCAACTGGTTCTCAGGTGTGTCTTATCTGAAAGTCAATTAATTCTCAAGCAACATCAGACTGTTTTGATCAGTCAAAATTAAAACCATACTTTTGAAATCGAGATACTCTTGAAAAAAAAAAAAAGAAAACCCATTTTTACACTTTAAATACAAATGTACAAATGGAGAAGTTACACAGTTACTTAACGAATTGTTCAAACAAAAAAAAGTTTACAATTACAAAACTATTACTTTTTATGTATTCCTTTAAAAACAAAATTTCTCTACACGCATAACTCACTGGATTTACTTTATGATGATTTTTAATTTGACGTCATGTCACGTGATATCAGTTTGAATGTGACTTGAAATTTGAAACAATCATCATAAGTTTATTACAACGTTCTCAAAAAAAATGTATTATATGCATATTTAGTGCACTATTTACGATCGAAAAAAACAAAAAATTTAGAAAACATGCAAGTTCTCTATTGTCACTGTTAAAATTTTTTTCCTTGAAAGTATTTTGAAGTTGTACAAGCTCCTCTCAAATTATGCGGGTTCGTACATAATATTTAAGAACGTTTTTCGATTGTTTTAGTCAAGAGAATCCACACAATAAATATTTTTTCGAGCTACATTGTCGAAACTAAAATGGTCCGTTGATTTGTATAGCTCATGTAACGTTTCGTTTTTGTGTGTAAGCACCGCAGTGTAATTTTTTTTGTATGCATTTTCCTTTTCATTGGTGCACAAATATCATTAGAGACACACTGAAATCGATTACGAAAGATTAGATTCATGTTACTTCTAACACATACATACATACATACATACATTCATACATACATACATACATACATACACATCTATACAGTTATATTTATTTACAGATGGATGTTGATGAAAAAATCCAACAACAGTCTGTGAATATGACAAAAAGAGAAATGGATCTACTTCTTACCAAAATGTTTGTAGCGTGCAATATACCATTCAGATCAGTGGAAAATGAGCACTTTAGAAACTTTATCGCAGCTTTGCAGTCATATGATAATTGTTATCGTCCACCTTGCAGGAGCACACTAGGATCCACTTTAATAAATCGTGTTCACAATGAAATAGCGGAGGAAAGGTATAAATTATTAAATGGCACTCCCAGTGTTCTTTTGACAGATGGGTGGAAGAACAAGCAGAATAATAAAAAATTTCTAGTATTCTCTCTAAAAAATATTAATACAACCCACACATTCTTAACGTGTGTTGATTATACAGTAGACAATGAAGATGGTGATTCTTTAGCCAAAGCCATTAAAAATGCTATAGCTTTTGCTAAAGATAAGTATAACACAACTGTTTATGCTGTCGTGACAGATAACGATAGTAAAATCGTTTGCGGTGGACGCTTAGCTGAAACGGGTATAAATATGAAACTTTGGCAAAGCACATGTAACAGTCACAGTGGAAATTTGCTGCTTAAAATTCTCGTTGATTCGTCTTTTAATGATGTTGTGCGATCGGTAGTGTCGGTTTTTCGAGAACCAAAGCTTCAGGCTCTATTAATTGGTCAAGGTGGGACGAAACTGCAAAATTACCCTGACACGCGCTTTAGTTATTTTAGAAATACATGTAAAAGTATACTAAAAAATTTACATTTATTACAACAAATATCAACCATAATAGATGTTCATATCGACAAAAATGTTTTTCAAACGATTTTTGATGACAATTTCAAAATGAAATTAACAGAAACTATACAACTCCTTGATCCTGTTTGTAAATTAGTGAATTTGTGTCAAAATCCTAAAAGAAATTTAGCAGACGCAGTAGGTATGTGGATGTCTCTCAAATCATCCGGCAAATTCAATCAAGAGGTAATCAGTGCCAGAATTAAAAAAGCTATTTGGCCAGTTGCTTATGCGACGCACATGCTGCACCCACAGTATCAAGGGGCATCATTAACAGAAGAGCAGCAAACTGTGGGCCTTCAATTTTTTTATGACCATTTCACTCACGCGACTTGGCAAGAGCTAGAACGATTTTTAAATAACCGAGAAGACTGCATTCAGAAATTACTTGATAAATGCAAGGATCCAATGACTTTTATGGGCTTAGCCGATTATTTTTATCCTCTCTTATCTAAAGCAGCTATAAAATTATTTCTTATACCAGCATCAACAGCAGAATTGGAAGGTCTATTTCCTCGTTGGGCCTTTGTACATAACGCACATAGGAATCGTTTATTGAATGGAAGATCTTCCAGTGTTGTTGATATTTATTATTTACTTACTCATTTCAAACACGATTCCTTAAATATGTAGTATGTGTATAGATACTTTCAGATATATATTAAAAAATAATTGTTTGGCGGATAAACGCACGAATAATTGCAATAACATATTGGAAAGGTCAATGTTCTTTTGAGTCCTGCTATGTGGTTCAATAAACTTTAATTGACAATACAAGACATTATAATTCCCTTGACTAAGTCATCAACAATGCTTTTTTCTCGGTTGCACTTTTCTATGGAGTTGGTTCATGCGTGAATTGGCGGGTTGTTCCAAAAGTTAAATCTTCTTGTCAAATGAAACATACATATAATTTTATTGTTCTCTACTATTTCTTGTATGAGGTATATTTTTAATTTTTTTTCAAATTTTTTAATAATTCGTTTATCAACATATCATGCACACAAAAAAAAGCTCAATCATCGAAATTTTGCAATCAACAAATTTTTATGTTCTAGAACTAGTTTCTTTCTCCAACTATATAGGCTACGAACTTACCAGTTTTTATTTGCTGAAGCTTTCTGTCGTAAAAATGAATAACTTTATATACAGTTTGTGGGTTTCAATAAACTTATGCATTACCTATAACAACAAATATTGTGTATTCTACGTAGATTAAACATAGATTTTTTCATGTAATCTACGTAGAACATACACATATTTTACATAGAATCTTCGTAGATGTGTGCATAGATTCTATGTATAATCTGTCCGAATTATCTACATAGAATCTACGCAGAATCTATACGTATTCTACGTAGAGTCTGGACGTGGTTTAGACAAAATCTACGTAGAATCTACGCAGAATCAAAGGGATTTCTACAGTCATATTTTACACATTTGGCTTTTTTGAACTAATTTGACTTCAACTAATATAATTGTACTTATTTATTGAATAAAGGCTATATTACATAAATTTGCCTGTGATTATTTCACATAGATTCCATGCGGATTCTACGTAGATTTTATCTAAACGACGTCCAGATTCTACGTAAAATTCGTGTAAATTCTGCGTAGATTCTATGTAGATAATTCGGACAGATTATACATAGAATCTATGTACACATCTACGTAGATTCTATGAAAAATATATGTATATTCTACTTAGATTACATGAAAAAATCTATGTTCAATCTACGTAGAATCCACAATATTTCTTTTTATAGGGTTGCAAGAGAAATATAAATTATTTATACAAATGCAAGCCGGTACATTGACAGCTACCTACTTAGTTGGAGAAAAAATATGTAGTAAGTATACTGCGCGATACATTTTTGTACTTGAGCTTTTGTCAACTTCAGTGATAAACTAATAATCCTCATACTTACATGTACCTAGTGTTTTAAATAAACTGCTTGATTGTTTTACTTCATTTGTTATTTTGTAATTCAGTTACGTTTAATTACTGACTCCAGAGGTTTGTATTGTTGTGCGTTTATGTTACTTCGCTATTAAAGTATTACATTAGCTATTATATTATTCGAAAATGTTAATTTACAATTGTACAATTTTTGTCAGTTTATAAAAAAAATATATTTATAACAGTATTTCGAATGTTTTGTGTACTTATGAACATCATTAAAACTTTTCAAAAACCAAGCAAGAACTCATTTATTTACTTTTTTCCCCAAAAGAAGTATATTTCTCTTTATGTATAATATTATTTACTTTCCTAATGTTCTTTGTCGGGGTGCTTCTTTGGAGCATAGAATTTCGAAAGTTTTTTTCACAATCTATGTACAATCATTAGTCTGTTATATTAAGTATTTTATGGAGTTATAAATGTTATAATCAATAAACATCTCGTTGGTCAAGCTTTTGAAAACAAATTGCAGCAATATGATTCTAAGGGATCATTCGTATTTTCCCGGTAGCGCACAGTTGGATAAAAATGTTTTATTTCTGTAAAAATCGTAAATCTTGTATTATAAATAAGATACACCGTTGACACTTTTTGACGCTCGTAGGTTATTGAATTCTCAAAACAGAAAAAGTATGTGGAGCTCAATAAGATAACTTCCTAACCTCCAAAAATGAGTAAAATCACAGATTTTTTTCTCTACAATTCAATATTTTTTATTTGTTTTTATATTCAGTGATTCAAGCTGCAATGTCAACATGAAACTGAACTCTAA
>JAPYYV010004838.1:0-16969 GCA_030522625.1 Copidosoma aretas
ATTTCAACAAGCGTTGAACTTGCTTGGTATGGAGCAGTGCGTATACATGTGTGGGTGTAATTTTAAAAATTACACACACACATACGTCAAATTAAAAATGATATTAATGTTTGTTTATTAATTTGACTGTAAGACCGATATAAATATTTGTCTTGTTTCAACATTTACAGTCGACAAAAGTATTATTGGTGTTTAAAGAGTCTATCGATTTGTAAGTAGGTATCAACAAAGATAAAAACTTTTTGTTTCGATGTTTTTTCTTTTTTTTAATGAAAATCAAAATTATTGTGTTAAAATACGGTTTTAAACTGTTCAAATTGTTTTTAATAAATGTAATTTTTACAATGATTTTATTTTGATGAATCATTTTTATTGAATTATTCGTAATGGTTTGGATTATTATAATTACATGACCCAAACCTTGACTTGTGGATCTGCAGTTGAAATCAGAAGTTTGGTTAACGCTCATTAAATTTTATGTTGAAGTTCTATATAAAAATTAAAATGATATTTTTGAAAATTATTTGAGTGACAAAAATTTAACGGTAGTATGTTATAGTGATGAAAATTTTGATTATTATAATCTAATGAACTATGATGATTTAAAAACGCAGAAAAAAAAAACAAACAAAAAACAGGAAAGATATTAATAAAATCATTATTAATAGCAATTTAACGGAAGTAAACAGTCAAAGTATTTTTTACATAAATAAATCTGAAACTGAAAAGGGTTTAAAAGAATATACGAAGACGTTTGAGATAATGAAATGATACACAAAAACAGTAAAAAAATCAGAGTTTTATTTAAAAAACTACATCTGAAGATAACTATTTCGGAAAAATAGATTACGAATGTCCCTTTTGTCATGCATTTTTTTGGAAAGAAGAAAGAAAAAAGTTTTATTGTAAAAAAGGACAAATTATTCTACCTCTATTTAGAGAATATAACCTATCACTAATAAAGTTATCATGACATGCCAGCCGTTTCCGTAAATTATTAAGATATTACAGCAATAGATTTTCTTTTGTATCATTCAATGCTAGTATATTACATTAAAAAGAGAAAGCTGTATATACTTTGAAATAACAAGGACTAGTTTTTCATTCCACGCCTAATAATATATTACATACAGGAAATAATAAGCCTTGTAATAGTCTACTGTACGATGATGTCCATGCTGTGGAAGAAAGGTTAAAATTAGGTCCAAATTTGATCAAAGAATATTTGGAAATATTGCCAAAAATTTCAAATAATAATCCTAAATCAAATAGTTATAAATATTTATATCAGATTACTAAATTTCAAAATTTGCCTGAGCATGAAATGTTTTTCTTGCGTAAAAACAGTGAAAAAACCATAGGTTCAATAAACTAGTTACAGCAGAGTTCGGTGGGATTAAAGTTTATCAAACAATAATTTTTGATGACTTTAAATTATGTATTTATTATAAAAGTGTTCCAGAGAATATGCAAACTCATACCTATTTAAATAAATCATCTAAATATGTAGATCTAATGGTTTTTCCTTTATTATTTCCATGAGGTGATTTTTGATGGAGTAAAAATTATTTAAATAGTCCTAAAGAAAAATTCTGAACCATCTCAATTTTACAATATTATACATACAGATTATCTTATAGACCAAAAAACGTTAAATTTGATTCTTCACTGAAAACAGGAACATTAATTCAACCGTTTTTCATCAATGCCTACATTATGATATAATATAATCGTATGAACTTTTTAAGAAATAATCAAAAAATTTTTTACGTATTAAATGCTATCAAGGTTTATTAGATCATGTTAAAAAGGTGCATCAAACATTACTGAAGATTTAGAAAATAAAGAAAAAATTGAAAATCTTTATATTTTACCTTCTACTTATATCGTTGTAACACGATATATGCAAAAACATTATCAAGATGCCATGGCAATGATGAGGACATGTGGTAGATCGGACTTGTTTATAATTGTTCCCTTTTAATCCTCAATGGAAGGAGTTTAAAGATATATCAAACGATTTTCCGAAAAATACATTACCAAATGATATACCAAATATAACAGTAATATTGTTTGACACAAACTTACAATTTATTTTAAATGATATAACAAAAAAAAACTTATTTAACAAAATCATATCTTACGTATACGAGTAAACTATTAAATTTAAAAAAAGAGGTCTACCACATGCACATATATTAGTAACATTGTAGCCAGATAACAAAATAATAAAACCAAATGATATCGATAATATCATTCCGGCAGAAATTCCTTCAAATAATGAAATGCTTAAAAAATTGGTAATAAAACACATGTTGCATGGCCCACACAATATTTATAGTCCTTGCACGAAAAAAAAATCACAAAATTTGTAAAAAGAATTTTCCAAAAGACTTGTATGATAAGACATCTATTAAGAAGAACGGTTATCCGGAATATAGAAGAAGAAACAACGTTTTAGACAAAAATACATACAAAATTAAAAAAAGTTATGGTAAAATTTTGGTTGACAATTCAATAGTAGTATAGTACAATCAATTTTTATTGATGAAATATAAATGTCACCTAAACGTTGAGTACTGGTCATCTATACAGAGCATACAATATAATGACAACTTTATTTATAAAGGAAATGATCGAGCATTCTGTAAAATACAAAAATAAATGAAATTATTAAGTGAAATTCGTGATGCAATTAAGGAATATATTGATGCACGATATTTAAGTCCAATAGAGGCCTCGAGGATATTACAGAAATATCCTATTTGCGGTAGAAGCCATTGTGTAATACATTCACTAATACATCTTGAAAATAAACAAAAAGAATTTTCGATGAAACAAATATATCTGAAGGAATAAATAATTACAAAACACAACTTACAGAAAGATTTGAGTTGAATAAGATAGATGATTTTGCGAAAAGGCTAACATATGTCAATATTCCAGAGCATTCTATTTTTAATTTAAAAGAATGGGAGATGAGACAACGTTTATGAAAACTTGGTGCAATATGTAGATTGAATGTTACATCTCCAAAAGATCAGAAAAGATTGTTTTTAAAGTTAATACTAAATAAAAAAAGGGTTGTACATCTTTTGAAGACTTAAGGTTGTTATATCCCAAATTGAAATAATGATGGATCTTTATGTATCATTGCACATAGCTTAAATCATATTTAATAAGTACTCTACTACATTTTTGAAAAGCTAGGGTTTATAGGAGGCAAAATGTCAGAGATTATATTTGTGATACTTTAACATGGTTGCTTATGGAGAAAGGCCTTTTTCTGTACTTAAATGATGTATATCATACGAAATAATGATGAACTTTTGACGATATTTTTTTGTGTATTACGAAAATATCTAATGATCTTATTGAATTTTACAGAATAACTCAAGGGTATTTGTGATATAAGAAATACATTAATAACTGTCGTAAAAACTGCTAAAGGTTATGTCTTCACACAAGTGCTAGAGAGACTACAGGCATACTATACTGTCGAATCCTAGGTCAAATCTGCTTCTCACTAGCGTAGTAGAGATACAACTACCTTAAAAACTCTTAAAAGAAAACTGTACAAGACTTGTAAAGAACCTGCAATAGAAATGGGATTAATTGAACACGATTCACGGATTTTGAAAATTTTTGAAAGAACTGGTATTGTTATGTTGCCTAATCAATTAAAAAATTATTTTGCGTGGGGTTTACTTGCAGAAAACATTCGAGGCGATGAAATTTGGGAAAAGTACACAGTAAAATTTACGGGAGATTTCGTAATTAGTAAAGAAAATCAGGCTCTTTTACATTTAAATAAAATTTTTGAATTAGAAAACAAATGTTGTGAAAATTTTAATTTTTTTATTCCACAAAGTATTGTATTAGATATAAAAAATAACTACGAAGAAATTGATTTAAGTAAAAAAATGTTTGATATAATCTGTATATAAAATTATACGTACAAAAATTTATTTTCAACTCAATATGTAATAAAACTAATAAAAATTTTTTTATTGACGGTCCTTGAGAGTCAGGAAAAACATTTTTATACAAGGCATTAATTTATTATTTCATTGGCATGAACTGGTATCTTATCCATATTACTTCTTAAAGGTATGACAAGTCACAGGACTTTTAAATTACCATTAAAATTAGAAAACATTTAGAGTTAATTTAGAAAGTCTAAAACTAATAAAAAAAAATTGAGAGAATTAAATTTAATTATATGGGATGAAGCATCAATGATCCCAAAAAAAGCATTAAAAATTGTCCATAGAACTATACAAAATGTGTGTAATAAAAAGAAACCATTGAGAAACAAATTATTAGTCTTAGGTGGGATTCTCGTCAAATTTTTCAAGTGATTAAAAATATTAACAGAAGTATAAGAATAACCAAAATTTTCAAAATTATTGTTAAATAATGGAAATACAGATATAAAAAATTTTGATATTCCCAAAAATTAGATTACGCATGATGTATTCTCAAAGGTTTTCGCAAAAGTTTCAAATTTAAACCTATATAGTACAATATTAGCAACAAACAATGAATATACTTTTTTTTAAATAACTAGATTCTCAATAATATGGAAGAAAATACTATAACATATTATAGTGTAGGCACTCCTACTTACAAAGATAACGTTGCTTCTTCTTCTATAATCCGGATAACCGTTCTTCTTGATAGATGTCTTATTACACAAGTCTTTTGGAAAATTCTTTTTACAAATTTTGTAATTTTTTTTTATGCAAGGACTATAAATATTGTGTGGGCCATGCAACATGTGTTTTATTACCAATTTTTTAAGCATTTCATTATTTGAAGGAATTTCTGGCGAAATGATATTATCAATATTTGTACACCTGTAAGTACACCTATGCATAGTATAATACTTTCACATAACTATTTCCAGGTAACTTCAGACTAACTTAATATAGATTGAAATTATGAAACGGGAATGTGAGTCGCACAGGTTTTATAACCTTATTTTAGCCAAAACTACCAAATTTTGGAAACAAAGAATCATTTTTTTTTCCTTACGATCGACTTACTCTTTTACTTAAGAATATTTCCTTTCTGTTGGTGTATATGTATAGCAAACTGAATTTTTAAGTTTATACCCTGATTTCAGTCAGTACTTTGGGAAGGAATCAGATCCTTGTAGCCTATCATCTTTGTAACAAAATAATCCCAAAACTAGATGGCTTGGGTGAAAATTCGTGGGACGCACGAATTCTAGCCGCTTGTCGGGCTTATTTTGTTTCTTAGATGATAGGCTACAACGATTTAATTCTCTTATAGATAAAAAAATCGCCCTTATGTGCGCTACCCGCGCTTACCGCTCATTTTTTATGATTGTATAATGAATAAATGTAATAGTAAGGTGATTTTAATACATAAGTTTTATTTATAAATAAGCAAATTTTAAGTTATGTATTATAGTGGAATAATAAACCTGTATTCTTAAATTCAAATTTTTTTTATATATCTTTACTTGTATGCCATAGAATATTTTTTATTTAAAAAAAAAAAAAAACTTTTAAAATGTTTACATTTATTTCAAATCAATAAGACATTTAAAATTTGTTTGTTATTACGAACATTAATTTAGAAAAACTACAAACGAAATCATAGTAACAAAGTTTATGAATAAAAGAACATCATCCAAAACTTTTTTTACACATTTAAAATTTTTATTAATCTTAATTTAAAAAAAAAATTTCTCTTAGCTATGCTTTATTTTTTATTATTATGTTACTTTGTCCAATTATTGATGTGTAACAAAGTTTTTTCTTAAATAATAACTATTTGTCTTATCTTAATTAAAATTCATCGCTGTTCATTTTTATTACCAAAATAACATAAAAACACTTTTTTTTCATTATATTTTGATATATTATTTGTGGAAAATTTTACTTACTAACCGAAATAATGATATTAATATTTTTTATTCCGTTTAAACTTGCACAAATGAACAGTAATATATTTCTGGCCATTTGGAAATTTGAATAAATTACGACTGTTTCAAATATGTTATTTTATAAAGACTCTTAGTTTTTGTTAGAAATCGTTAGAATAATAATTAAGTTTAACATTCGATGAAAAAAAATGTATCAGTTATCAAATCAAATAGTAAATAAAATAATAATGGTTAAAAAAGACTTTTACTGCAAGGATTGTAGAAAATTGACAATTTCTTAAGACACATAAAGCAGTTTAATATACAATTTTGCTATGATTTTTATGATAAAATCACAATTACTGTGAAAAAAAAAACGTCTCATACTACTTAATTCCACTTTCAAAATTATTTCTAATTTTTTTAGGCGTCAGCAAACTTATACAAATTTTGCATTTGGGATAGTATTAAATGAGTTAAGAACTTACCTCAAACTAAGCATGTTCCTCTTCTTAGGCTGATTCGAGTCACGTAACTAGCTTTAGTGGCAGTACAAAAATAAAATTTATATTTTTTTACTCCAAGTTTCCAAGTTTTGTAGCCAATAGACGATACGAAACAAATTAAACTAGCATATCAATTTAAATATTTTCTGACGTAGAATCAATTAAAAATACTTATGTAGTTTTTAAGTACTGTTTGACTTTTATATTTGAAATGTAGAAGTTTGAATAATTTTTCTATGAAAACAATTATTAAAAATATCTGTATTGTCTCATTTGCTTCTATGATGGGCAACTACGATAACAGGATGTTTGAGTTACAACTTGGTACATATTTAAGTATGAACAGAAAAATATATATAGACGTGTATGGGGGTTTACACGTCAACTCAGATTGTAAAAAGATAATTATCTTTAAAATCTATGGGAATCGCTGTTAGGATACGGCTCTATAAGATTAGAACCTACTTAGAAAATTACGCCCATATATTAATGTTACTTATTTCGATGATAACTAAAAAAGACAAGTAACCGATTGTTTGCTGACTTTTTTAAACTTGTACCTCATAGACGATAATAATGATAACCAAGAACATACTTTTATATTATTGGATAGATAATTATTTACTAATGTTTATGAAATTTAAACAGGCTCTTATCCCTCTATCGAGGGTTTTGAAGTTCAAGTAATTTTCTTGTACAAGTTCTGGCGATTTTTTTGAATTTCTAAGTCCCATATTTTGTTTCCCTTTTTTTATCATATTTGTTTCATAATAGGTTATCATAAAGATGGAACTTTTAAATGTTTATTCTGTTATAAATTATTATAAATTATACTCTCCTTCACACACCACTCTGTATATGTTTTTATCGTTGTATTTATAGATTTTTATCTAATTAAGTGTATGTGTATGGTATAACTTTTTGTGCTTTTAGTACGATCTATGTCAGCATATTTCTGGAATGAAAAAACCAATCATTCTCATGCAGTTCAGTTCTACATTTATTGCTGCATAACATTGAATTTAACATCACGAACATTATTTAGTATCATCAGCATCATCAACATCCTCATCATTATCCTCATCATCATCATCGCTATCAGCATTATTATCATCTTCACCCAATGTATCATCGCCCGTCGTGCCATTTCAGCATTCATCCTCCATCGATAAACTATTATTTATCCTTTTGAGAGACTGATTTTCTTGTGGAACAGTTTTAGATTGTAACAAAGAAAGCATTTTTTCTGTAATAGGCAGTTTGGTCGTCCTTGATTTCTCTCGACACAAGGAAAAAAATGCATAGGAATGTATCATGAGCCTCTGAAAAATGTATGTGTTCGTGGCAATCCTAAAGGCAAGAAATTTAGATTTTGTCCATTATACATATGGTATGTATCTATGTTCCAACTCACTTATACTTTACATTTATTGAAATACGGCATAAATATTGAAAAAGATATTTGGTATCTCTAGTAAATAATAGATGATATGAGTGACGTAAAAAAAAAATTTATTGCAAGGTACGTTTAATTATTAATAATTTCTTACTCTACATAAGTAGACAGGGTAACATCTAAAATATGCATCCATACATACGTATATCTTTCGAAGAAGAAGAAATCGCTCTGAAAAATTACTTGATTTCAAGAACAGGTTCAGAGGATAATTTCTGCCAGATTTTGATGTAATCAAATTATCCGATTTTGAATTATGTAAGGGGCCTTCTTGACATAAAGTGCATCATACTACACACATATACACATCTGTACATATACATTTTTTTGTGAATACATAAATATGCAGAAAGTTGTCACTCAAAGATCGCGTTATCATAGTTAATTATCATAAAACAAATGAGACAGTACAAAATTTTTTGAAAATTGTATTTGTCAAAAAAATTATCAAAACTTTTACATTCCTAATATAAGGGTCAAACCGCACTTGAAAACCTAATAAATGTTATTTCTCAATTCTCTGTCAGGGAATATTTAAATTTATACTCTTGTTTTATTTTCTTTTGTATTGTCTATTGGCTACAAAACATGGAAACTTAGCAAAAAAAAGATAATTTTATTTTTGTACTGAATTAAGTTACGTGACTTGAATCAGCCTAATGGGGGGAACAGGTTTGGTGTGAGGTTAGTTCTTGGCTCATATATTTCTATCCTAAAAGCAAAATTTACATAAATTTGCTGATTAGTAAACAAATGAGAACCTATTCTATAAGTGGAATGAAGTAATAAAAGACAGGAAAAAAATCTATACACATTACAATTTTTCTTAATCAACAGAAAACCAGAAGATTTTTAGTTTGTATTACGTACACTATAACCCAATAAAGTGGTTTGGATTCTTAAGTTTTTGCCAGATTAGGTTCACATATTTGAATTTCACATATTTGAGCTTTGATTCAAGATCAGCCGCCAAAAAACCCCCGTGTACCAAATTTAGTGGAAATTGGAAAATGTTTGAAAATTTTGTCAGCTATCTTGAATCGGTTGATTTATGTAACGTTTTCATGTATTCTGAGTAATAGGACCACCGAAATTTATTATTATTATTATATATATATATATATATATATATATATATATATGTATGTATCTAAGATAATATATTTATTATACAATATACATATATAATAAATTTTCACATCTCTGAGTGAATTGGATCCTTGTTGCCTATTATCTTAGGAACAAAATAAGCCTCAAACCAAATAAGTTGAGTAAATATTCGAGGGATGCACGAATTTTAATCGTTTCTCGGGCTTTTTGAACCACTGTGCGGTGCGGGCAGCGCGTTTTTTGTTGGCTTCTACATCCTCAAGCTCTAGGTTCCAGTCATTCCACACATGCTCATTTTTAGAGGCAGTGTTTTTGCACCAAGCGTTTCTTGATGATGTCTACAAATAGAATATATAACTAGGTATTGTAACAGTGGTAAAAGAAATTATGTTAGTGTAGTCTACAAGACTTATAGGATAAAATATGTGCAAGTAATGCCCTTACTAACAATGTTTAAAGATGCTAAATATTTGAGAATTATCGTGGGGTGAACCAACTTCCGGTGCTTGAGGATGCTGGATGTAAAGTGCCAGGCCGATGAATGAAAAGGCGCTGGGTACAAAATACTTATTTTATTATTTACAAACTTATAGGTTACTTTGCTATGGTTCGATCGCGGACGAGGCACGTGCCGTCGTCGCCGCTAGTCGTCCCGAGAGTGTTGTCGGGCAATGCTCGCTACCTAAAGGTGGGCACTTCGGAGTGAAAAGTAACTCAAGAGGGCTCACGTTACCACTGCGCTTGCAGGAGTCGAGTTGTTGTTTTCGGCGTCAAGTCGATTTCGTGCTTCGGCTAGCGGGAACCGCCACAGGGACTCCTTCTTCAGTGCATTCCATCAGGAGCAAGCTGAACGATACCGAATGCCAGTCCTTGAGTGGACGAGTGGCTGGTCCAGGCATGGGTCGGGCGGGTACCGAAGTAGAGGGAGGTGCCGAAGATGCGCTCTGATTGCTGGAGCGTTTCGTCGATTTTGATGGCAACGATTATGGTTTAGTGGCTCACGGATGGTGTCAATACGTTGAAAGACGTTTGAGCATCTTTGCATATCGTTGAAAACGAACGGCTTTTGAGGAAGGATGTGCCTTGACGCTTGGACAGGTTTGATGGCCTGTGTGAGGCGTCGTAGGCCTTGGATGAATGACGAATAGTTGGCGAGTGGGTGACTCTGGACAGTGAAAAATTCGCCAGGAACCTTTAACGTTGTTCCGTAGAGCATCTCAACCGGCGAAGCTTGCAGATCCTTTAAAAAGGTCCTTGAAGGAGGTTCAGAGGCCCAGGAGCACTGATAGTAGTGCTTTCGGGCAGGGGATGTCTGGGCAGCACATGAGTTCACTCTTGAAGATCTGGTGAAAATGCTCCACCATCCCGTTAGATTGTGGGTGGTAAGGCGTTGTCTTGATGTGTCTTGACCCGGTCATTTTGGCAAACTCTGTGAAGAGGGCAGATTCGAACTGCGGTCCTTAGTGCGATGTGATGGTAAGAAGCGTTCCGAAGCAGGTAATCGAGTTATCGTGGAGAGCCCTGGTGATGGTCAAGACATGCTGGTCTGGAATTGGGACTGCAACTGGCCACCTACTGAACCTATCTATGACGGTTGAGTAGTATTGAAAACCGGCTGTCAAAGGCAGTTTTACAAGATCCACGTGGATGCATTCGAAGTTCCTGTCCGGCGTATTGAAATTGCCAAGGGCTGAGCGATTGTGCCTGTGGACCTTGGTGCGCTGGCAGGGCTCGCACTCCTGAGCCCAACGTGACACGTCTCGTTGCATCTTGGGTCTCACAAACTTTTCGGAGACGAGGCGTACCGTGGCTCGGATGCTGGGATGCCAGAGGTTGTGTAGAACCTCAAAGGCCATTTTGCAAAGATCTTTGGGCAGATATGGCCTTAAGTTTCCCGTCAATACGTCCGCGTTGCAATGCACGTGATGGCCGTCGATTGTCAGAGGCTACAGGATGAGACAGGGGTCATCCAGCAGGTGCTCGAGCTCAGTGTCGTTGGCTTAGGCGTTGGCTATGACCTCTGGCTCCAGGATCGAAGGCATAGCCATTGCATTGATGGGCGAGAGCGCCTTGGCTACAACGTTGTGCTCATCTTTGACATAGGAGAGTGTGACCTGATGTGGCAGAATATAGTCGAACTGTGGAGCCCGACGAAATATTGTTTAAGGGCTGCCAAGCGGCGATGACAAGCGGATTGTGGTCTGTGAAGACTGTAAACGGGCGGCTTTCGAGTATACGCTCGAAAACTATGATGGCTGCATAGATGGCTAGCAGCTCTTTGTTATAGGCTGCGTATTAGGAAGCTACGGTCCTCAGGGCGATCGGAGCGTTGGGCCTAAGAAACGTGGTCGTGGCCGCCTTCGTCAGGGCGTCCTTGCATAGTTAGAATGCAGCGTCAGCTTCTAGTGTCCATGACAGCGAGGCTTTCTTTTTCTTCGGCAGAAAGTCTTTCAGCAGACCGTTGAGCGGGGCCATGACGTGGACCACTCCAGGCATGCAGTGCCTGTAGAGATTGAGCATGCTCAGGAAATATCAAAGCTCGGAGAAGTTTTATGGCCTCGAAAAATCCTTTATGGCCTTGGCTTTGTGTTCTGGAGGCCGATCACCGTCAGCTGAGACGGTAAAGCTGAGATAGTTGATCTCGCTTCGGCCCAGATTGCTTTTCTGTGGATTTATGCGCAGCTTCCTTTTTTTGCAAGACATCGACGAGCTGGCGCAAATGATCCAAGTGCTGCTCGTGATCCTTGGAGTGGACAAGGATGTCGTCCAGATAGCAGAGAGAAAAAGACAGGTCGCGCAAGACATGGTTTATCGTGCGTTGGAGAGACTGAGTGGAATTACGTAGGCCCATAGATGACCGTGTGAACTCGTAGAGTCCGTAAGGCATGGTCACCGCTGTCTTGGGAATATCTTGCTTAGTAATTCCCACCTGGTAAAAGGCCTTTCTCAGGTCTGTGACTGAGAAGAACTTACCCAGTAACTTCTTGAAGGAGGTCCTCGATAACCAGGAAGAAATACCGGTCCAGTGTGGTACAGGCTTTCAGACGCCTGTAAACGCCGGTGAAGCGCCAGCCTCCTTGATTTTTTTCGACGAGATGAAGAGGGCTTGCCTATTGACTGGACGTGCGTCGCACGATGCTCTGGCCCAAGAGGCGATTGAACTTCTTATTGGCGGGGAGTGCTGCTCTCGAGGAGACGTGGTCCCACTAAATGTCGAGGTCGCTCAAAGACTAGAGGGCCCGTCGTGTGGATGGTATGGTGGACTGGCAGGTCTGGCAGGGCAGCCGTGGTGGACTCTGGCGAGCGAATATCGGCGTACTTAGCCAGCAAGTCTTTGTATCGGCATCCCAGGGCACCGGTAGGTCCTCACGCTGGGGCAGTGATCACGGAGACCGAATAGATGTCTGCAGGGGCCACCAGACCGTGCGTGTAGAGTTCGTGGTCGGGTCAACGAGTCGTTTCTCCTTGACGTCCACGAGGTAGATACGGTAGGCCAGGAAGTAGGCTCCAATGATAGCGATTTGTGTATCAGAGTAGTATACTTGCTGGTATAGCAAGACACAACAAATGACGTTTTCGGTGCCAGCGGGGGGAGGGGAAGCGCGCGCGTCCTAGACGCCCGCTTGTGTAAGTCTGTGTGTGGGGGGTATGATAAGGAGAGATTTGATTTGATTTGACATCGTTTATTTATGCCTAGGCCAAAAGGCCAAAAGGCAATGAAAGTAATCATACAATTATTTTATATATTGCTAATTCATAAAGGTACATTTTATCCAAATCTAGTGAAGTAACGCAAGTTATGTGATGAGTAATAACAGCTGTCATTCGATAAGCGAAGAGGCAAGCCCAATTTCTCTTCTTACTTTCAATTCTTTGACATTTAAAACCTTAATCAATAATATCATAAATCCACCAATTAATATAAAAAATATTAAGTTTTAATAAAAAGAGTAGGCCTGCCTCTTGCTGTACAAGTATTTTAAGTAAGCTTTTTTGAATGACTCGAGCTTGGGTTGTGAACGGATGGGGACCAGAATGTTGGACCAGTTACGCAGAGATTGTACACAGAATAATTTGTATAAAGATTTATTTGACGCGAACGGGATCCGTACATTTGAATTGCCAAGGCGCTGCGATCGGCGCAGGCTGTCATCAGGGTACGGTAGCGTATTATAGAGATATTGTGGCCGTTGGGTGGTTAGAATTTTGTAAGTAAATGTGCCTAGAAAATAATCGCGTCAATTTTCAAGAGAAAGCCATTGCAAGCGATCATAATAAGTGCTTGGAGCTGCATCACGGCGGAGAGAAAATATAAAGCGAATAAGCACATTAAAAAGATGCTGGAGCTCGATACAGAGGTAGCCTGAGAGGCTGTTATATGCCAGGCACGCATTATCAAAGTGGGGCACAGCTAACGCGTTAACAAGTCGCGCTTTTTAGGCTGGAAGAAAGGCAACGGCCCCTGTAACGCAATCTATAAAGCACCCCGTGAACGTTCGAACAAATTCGAGCTACGTGATCGTTCCAAGCGAGGTCAGGCGAGATAATAACCCCCAAGTTTCTAGCTGACGGAACAAATGGGACCGCAACGCCGCTCACGGAAATCGGGGGAAGCGTGTCCAGATCCAAACGCATCAGGTTCTGGGTGGAACCGAGTATCATAGCCTTGGTCTTCGGGGAACTCAAGGACAAACCACTCACATCGGTCCACCGAACGACCACAGCAATATCCTCATTCATGCGATCTATGGTACCGGGGGGATCATCGCGACGACACTGCAAGTAAATTTAGAGGTCATCCGCGAAAAGCATGCAGGTCTCCTTACAGTGCCGCAAAAAAGAGAATAATGAGTTGATGTACAGCAGGAACAGTATGGGGCCTGGAGTGGAGCCCTGGGGCACACCGGACGTGCATGGCATGTCGACTAAAGGAACACCATCGAGGCTCATCACCGCCTGCGAACGTCCAGTGATGTAGGAGTGCAGCCAAGTTATCACCTTATTCGAAAAATGGAAATCAGTCAAGCGCGAGAGCAAGGTCGTGTGATCCAGGGAATCAAAAGCACGACTGAAGTCGAAGAGAACCAGCGACAAAGCCCCTCTCCATTCCCCTCCTGACGTCGTCTGTAATTTTTAGTACGGCTGTTTGGGTGCTGAAATTCTTGCGGAAACCGGACTGTAGGTGAGATAGTAGATTATTGGATTCAAGATAGGAAGTAATCTGTTTAGCTATGAGAGAGTCAAATAGTTTTGCTGGATGTGATAGGTTGGCTATTGGTCTGGTATTGGATGGATTCTTTGGAGGGGAGATTTTGCTAAGGGGGATGACATATGACTTCTTCCAGATGTTTGGATAGGTACAGGTTGAAATTGATGAATTAAAAAGTGATGTCAAAAAAAGTGCTATGACGGGTAAAAAGCGATGGATGCACTGTAATGAAAGGCCGTCCGGACTGGGGCCGCGCGTCCTGGAAGCACAACTTGAGGCAGTCTGGTGAACAGAAACCAAGTCGACCGGTGCAAAGTGAAAGTTGGTGTCGGAGATATCATTATTTTGCAGAATGAGGTGTAGGGCCGAAAGCGAACAAGGCTGGTGTGCACAAGCAACATCTGAATCTCATCAGGGTATCGGGGCTAAAACTATGCAACGGAGAACGAGATCCACTCCTAGCCAGGCCGAAGCGGCCAAGCACTCTCCAACAGCCATTGCGATCCGACGAGCGCTAGAGGGCATTCAAAACGAATTCCCCTCACAGCTCAGTAAGCTGCCTTTTTAAGGACTGACTGCCGCTGCGGTATTCTATTCTTCTCGTTTATAGAGGGCGTCCCGCTGACGGATTCTCGCCCTAAGGGCTGCAGTGATCCTCGGGGCCGGCCTGGAACGCATCCTTATAGCGGTCATCGGTGCATAACGATCGAGAAGATTAATGGTAAGATCCTGAAAATTCATAAGAGCCAACTGACTTTCGTTCGAGAAGTCTTGACATGAGTCTTTAAAAGCGGTTCTCATTGCTGATCCTCCCTGCTCTTGCTCCCCGAATCCTTTGAGTTGCTGGTGAATGGGTCCATCTTGCTGTTGACTGCTCCTTCGCTCCGAGATAAATGAACCGGTATATGATTTTCGATATATTTTATAAAAAATTTCCCCCACTACATTGCTTTTTACTTCCTATACCTTATATCTCTTCAATTTTTTGCATGTGTGTGTGTTGTTGAGCAGATGTATACTTCCATTTTTCTCGGCTTGGCGAGGCTCTGTCTCTCTCTCTCTATCTCTCTCACTCCTGGATGGTGTGGTATAAACCTAGTACACGGTGCCGCGATGCTTACTCTAAATTTCAGCCTCGGGGTTGTGACCCTTCTACTTGATGTCGCAAGGTCTACTCTAAATTTTTACCTCGGGAGATGTTTTATTATTTTATTATATTCTAAGTCGTGCGTCGATGCATCCGCGCACTTGTATCAAACCTTCGAACGTTGTCAGCTGCATTAAAACGCTTACTGGTGTGGCGTCTATGTCGATCTTCTTCTTTTTGCAAGCTGGTGGTTGAGTAAGTTGTAAGGCTGGATCCTTCTCCTCCTCCTCGGTAATCGAGAGAAGCAGTCCGGTTTCCTCGAGAGACACTGCCCGATTTTCGAAAGCGCTGGTAAAACGATCTACATGTCGGGGTAGATGTAACATGCTAATCTCGTTGAAGCCGTAATGATGATTTAAAGCGCTTTTGAAATACGCAGTGATGGGCTCTGCACTGTTGATCAGTGCGACCCAATCTTCCGAAGTCAGGGTGATGTGTCGCGAGCTGCTCCTGTTGCCAATTTGATACCAGACTTGTAGAGTTTCCCATTTTTATTCTCGAGACCTATCAAGGACCTCTTACTGTTTGACTTTTTGAGAGCGTATGCAGACTAAAGTAGGAGGTTGGGAAGTGGCTGCACTTTGGAAACCTTCACATTTTTGTACTCCATGATGATGAACTAAAAAACGCTGTGCGTAGCGGGGCTCTATACGAGGAGCACAAGTACGTATTCAGAGATCGGTTAGTTGTCGAGTGTTAAAAAAAGTACAGATGGCAGTGAGGATAATGAGCATTGTCAATGAATCAACTCTGTATTTATTAAAAGAAAAAATAAATTCTATCGTTTATTTAATAAGTACAACATTATCACCTCGTTTCTTTCTCTACGTGTTCCGCTCTTTTCAAATCGACACGTCGAACTCCCCTCTCGATTTCTCTTTTTCGGGCGCTCGCTTTTCCTCGGTTTTACACAGTCGTTTCCCGACCAAGCCGGCCTACGCTATCTCTCTCCTTCTTTCGTTCGAATTTCCAACATTCTCCCACCTTGAGACTTGGACTCAATCCTCTATAAATAATCATTCAAACGACACGGCTTTTTTACGACTCGACCACTACGAGTCTTATATTCTTCTACAGATATTTCCGGATTATTATCAGTGCTTGCAGCGAATTCCACCTTAACATTTTCAAAAACTTTCTTTCGCATACTAACAGTCTCGTCTTTGCAACAATTTAACTCTAAAGGATAGATTTTTTGAATTGGACGTTTAAGAAATCCGTCCTCTATTTTTAGATATACAACGTGTTCTATTTTATCTCTTCCCTTTACAAGATCTTCTACACGCGCTAAAGACCAGTCTAATCGTTTTTTATTGTCGTCACCGACAAGGACAATATCGCTAATTTTAAGTTTTTTTATCTCTTTTTTAGAATCGGATCTAGATTTTAATTGGCTTAAGTATTCTTTACGGAATCTGCCCCGCAAATGTTTTATTATTTCTTGTTTACGCTTAAATCTAGACTTTAAATCAATTTTATTTAGTAAGTCTAAATCAGGTACTTCACTCAGCTTTACACCGTGTAAAAATATAGCTGGAGTGAGTGATTTGAGATCATTTGGGTCCTCTGACATATAAGTCAACGGACGCGAGTTTAAAGTAGACTCACAATCACACAGTACAGTCACCATCTCTTCATAATTAAG
>JAPYYV010004839.1:0-15000 GCA_030522625.1 Copidosoma aretas
TTTTTCTTATCCTCATTAAATGCTCCTTTACTCTCCTCTCCTTTTTATAATCTTCTCTCTTTTTTTTTTTTTCAAAATATTTAATAGCTCTCCACGACTCATTTAAATTTTGCTTTCTGCTACTTTGCTTTTTTTTAGTCTCGTTTAATTCTTTTATCACTTATTCCATTTATGCATTTTGCGTTAGTGATTCTATCTTTACTCTCTCTCATTTCTTTAGTATGCTTTGATTTAATCTATAACCATATTTTCTGTCTAATATTTGTTGAATCCTGTTCATCGATTTGCAATGATTTACCATCAAATATATATATTCGCCTCCTTGTGCGCTCTGCTTGCCAATTTCCCAATTAGTTATGTTATATATTCGCCTCCTTGTGCGCTCTGCTTGCCAATTTCCCAATTAGTTATGTTTAAAAAATAAATTATATTATTTATCAACATATGAATTCATCAAATTTCTTATAATAATTATAATTTTTTTCTCATTTATTAAAAAGCTTATAGTTGATTTATTCCGGGGCTAGGACCTTATAGGCATACAGGAACGTGATGTATTGTGATTTAAAATAAACAAAAACTTAACTCAGCATTCACTACCCCGTGCAGTAATATAAAACAAACACAGTACCATCTTTTTTGGATACACTCACTGGATCTTTTTAAGAAAAAATTACCATTCACTTTAAATACTCATAGAACAACTATAAAAGCCATAACGAGCATACTGAAAATAATCAGAACTTCGAATAAATTTTATCACATCTATATAACATTAATATGAGATAATCTATATACTTATATTAATACAATAATTCCGTCGATTTATTGCGTTGATACTGATTACATTTTTATCGCATTTTAACAATTGTTACTATTCTATTTGAAAACCTTTTATAACTTCTAGTGATTTTCTAATATTTGTTTCAGCTAAAAATATTATTTTCTGTTTAGAATACGCGTGAATTACAATATCTTGATATTATGAACAAAATTTTTCTACTCGGTGTATGGTAAAGATTTGTAAATTAAATTCAAAAAATGTATTGCAGACTTTAAATTTGTTGAAATGAAGTAATTCATTATTTTTTCACAACTATACTTGCTTATTGTTTATTTATACTTATAGTTAAGGTTATATTAATTTATAAAATATTGAATCAAAGATATAAACTTCAGAAGAATCGCATATTTCAAAAGGTATGAGTATTGAGGCAACAATTTTTTTAATAACTAAAGAATGTTTAAGAAAATATCAAAAGCATGATTAGTATTTGTTAAAAAATGAAGTATCTGAAATTATTATTAAAAATCTTAGTATAAACATTATGAATAAAATGCATCAGAGGCCCCTTTTTGTCTTTCTACTGAAAGTATATACCTTTATTCACGAATCACTTATAGTAGCGTTTATGCTGTGCAAAAAGAAAACAGGTACACGTAATGAGATAAGGCTTTATGTATCATGTTTTATTTTGAGAAATTATTTTTCAGCTCATTTTACAACCTCCGATCGTGATTGATAACTTTTCAATATGAAATTCAAACAAACAATTTTTCATAACCATTGTTTTTCGTGCATATGCCCCTTATAGTATACTCTGTCTTACTCTAAAATTACTTATGATTGTTATTCTGTTAGTAAATATTACTATCTTAGGTAAACCAGATTATTTTGAAATAAACTGATCATCGACCAATCAGCAACAACATGTGCTAAGTCAGATCACTCATTATAACTAAGAACTTCGTACGACTAAGATCATAGTTACTTGTGTTCTTCTGATCAGCTGTCTATATTTATTGTCATGGCTCATGTGTGATTATACATAAAAAAAGGTGTGCTAGTATATGGATATCAATTAATCATCAGCGTGCCCTGCTTTTTTCCATATAAACACATAAGAAATATATAAGGCAATTTATTAACATTACAGACATAAATATTAAATAATCCACACGTAACAATTGATTCAATATTGCGAAAAACATGACAGCTCGGTTATTGGCTCTTACAATAGCTGCTTTGAAAGACACCTTATATTTTTTACATCATGTGATGTACCGTGTAAAATTTCGACTCAACCAACAATTTGGGAACGTTTTTCGAGCTGCCCTAATTTCCTTCAATAGCATTTGAAAGATTTTGCGGTCAGTGTCAATTTCTCCCATTTGCTTGTTTTGAGCAGTATAAACTGTAGTTAGTTGCTAGGTTCGCTGTTGTCACTTCTCAAAAAGGAAGTATAGCCATTGTTTTTTTTCTATATACATATATTCAGTGTATAAACACGAACAATAATAAGGATCAGTTGTATTTGTTACTTTGTCAATTTAATTTCCCCTGCCTTTATATACATATTACTATTTAAAATTGTGGTAAGGGTAACTTACGTGCAGAGTACTTAAAAAGACATCTTAAATTATGCAATAATAATAAAAAACGTTAACTCATTTCAACATTATATTACCGTCTGTTATTTTTATTGCATTCTATACCTGACATTCATTAGCTTAATCTAAGACATATAATAATTTATAAAGAAGAAAATGAAAAAAAATACGTAAAAAATGTGGTAAAGGTTTTGAAAGATTAGACGGTTTAAGGCGACATGTGAAATGCCGAAATGTGAAATAAATATAATATATTTTTGTTTAAAGCAATAAATGGCTTTAATTGTTAATTATTTTTCAACTACTATGGAGAATGGGACTAACTAACGATACTGCTAAATTTTTCAATATCATAGAATCCATATCTTGGTAATGAGAGCTACCTTTTTTCTACTCTTATGTTATTTTATTGTACATTGGTAATATAATGTAAATCTTAAAACATGTAGAAGGGAGAAATCAAAATAATACCAAATTATTAATTCATGTGCATGGACTTATAATTAAGTTTTGTGTGTGTGTATTGTGATATAGGTTATGAGGTGATAGGGGGATGCTGAGGGGGTGGTGAGGCGGATGTGGAGGGGATACTGTGAGGAGCCGGGGGGGAGCTGAGGGGGAGCGATAGGGAGCCGGGTGGAGCGGGGGGAGCGAACCCCAACAAAATGGGGTTAAAAATCACGTAAAGATGAACGAATAACTACGTAATTTGAGGGGGAGCCGAAGGGGCACTGAGGGTGAGCGGGGAGGAGCGGGGGGGGTAGAACTCTTTTTTGTACATACAACTATATAATATAGGAAGATACATATATACTAGTGGGGTTTCGCCCCTTATGCGCTCCACGCCAACACCCAGATTTTTTATGATAACTCTGGAATTATATAAGATAACCATTGATAGCATCCTTCCATGTATAAAATAATTAATTTGAAAATATACTTTGCCATGACCGTTATGCAGGGAAGTAAATCAATGATTTCCAATTTTTTCCCCTTAAAAAACATGTAATATACGGGAATTTTCAATTGCTTCAAAAAAAAACCTTTTCCTCTCGAATTTAAGCTCACGATCTCGTGCATACGAGCCGTGTACCGTGTCGACCTATCTACGAGCTACCTTTGTTAGTAAGCTATACATCGCTACCTTCTATATTTCAGTTTGTAACTCACTCTAAATTCAAATATTGAATTACTCTTTATTAATAAATTTATTTAAATATTTGTTGATTTACACTAATAAACTATCAGGCCTTTCCCCCTGCACGCTTCGCGAGCAAACCCCGATATTTTGATATTTTGATTTTTTTGTCTTAATAAGTAATACAATGACTTATTTTTCAATACATAAATGCGTGCAAGCATAGACAGTCAAGTTCATAACATAAAAATTGGCTTAGACATCGAAAATATATAGATAATACATAGCATAAATGCAGATTTGGCTAACACAGATACCTTGTAGTTTTAAATATGATTTTTTTTACTATACTTCTTTTTTTTTGTATGCAAGTCAGCTCTCTGTATAAGCGACCATAAATTATCATTAAATCCTAGAGAAATATTATTCTATTCAAACTATTCTTATTTTTTTATTCAAACTGCGTTGACTGTCCTTTCCATTCTATATGACGATTTTGCTCCGTGCCATGAAAAGATATTATTTGGGGAGAACTACACTTCTTGGTCTATATACTTATTCAGAACGTCTAATACCTTGCTTTTAAACTCCAACATATCTGTTTCTATTTCTCCCACACTCCTTATAACTTAGATATTCATTTTGTTCATGTTTACCTCCAGTCTATCTTCCGTACCATATTTGTCTAAGTCTTTCAGTATTTATATTGTGTTTTTAGAATGCTACTGTCAAAGGAAATGTTGATAAATAATGTTCGTGGAAGGGCCGTTTCCGTTGCTAGCTAAGTCCAGCCCAAGTTGATAGCACTAATCGGTAGAGGAGAGATAAGTCACATAAAAGAGTTACTATTATTTGCGCTCATATATTTACAATTAGGTAGGTGTATGTACAGTAGCTTACTGAGTAAAGCGTTTAGCTCAGCAGAGGAGCGTGGACTGACTCTCGTGCTACGCAGAACACTATTCGTTAAAACCTCTTTATTGAGGGCCAAGAAATTGAAAGTTATATCAGACAAAGACAGGAAAAACATTAGGAACGATAAACGTTCATCACAGTGAATAAGTAACAGTCTCTTATGGGTGTATAAGATCCGGAATAATCTCTTAGGTATTACAAATGCACAAGTTGATAAGCAACATATAAATCAGAGTATAAATGTTAACATTACGTGACAGTTTTAACGACAAATTCTAAATACCGCAAGTCTCCGCCCGCCATAGCAAACAATAAGGTTTTAAGCCAAACATGTCGCCCGCCTATAATGATCAAGCGTGGAGAGAGAGAGAGAGAGAGAAATAATGACACAGAAACACTGCTTGCACTATGTATGCACTTTTATCTTTCCAACATTAGGACTTACGGTGAATATACTGCAGCCTAAACTTGCAGCGGACAAAAAAGCGTCTAGCCAAAAATGGTGCGCTACGCCCGGCAAACCGATGCATAGACCTTCTTGCAAAACCTAAGGATGCACGTCCGCACCCTGCAGCAACTCGATCCCCGAAGGGGCTCTTACGAATGTTGTCAGCCAAATTCAAACCTTGCAGGTATTTCCAGTCACTGGACAGCGTATGCAATCCTGGCCTGTACGCGCTGATTAGGGATATAATAAGTACATTAACTGTTGGCTTCTCGATCTCTTTGACTACCGAAGCAATAGTAATTTGAGCTTGCCCATGTACCTGCAGAATCACCAACATCAGTCCCCTTTTGGTTTATTTAATTACACGGCAACTCAAGCCTTTTTAGTAAGCCGCTAGCCACGAATGACTACAGCGAGCCGTTATCAAGCATTGCACGTGCCACGTACATACGTCCGTCAGCCCCTTGTGTCCTGACTAGTGCAGTAGGTGAAAGCCAACTATTTACTGACGAAGCAAGCAGTTGCAGGAGATACGGTTTCCCTTCGCGAGAGCAGCTGGCCAAGCGTCCGCAGCTAGATGCACCGAAGATACAGCGTTCTCGTGCAGCACAATGTGAAGATTGTCGTTGCAGATCATGCAGCGCTTGTCTGATCTGCAACTTGCGAGGCTGTATGCGCCGAGGAAATTGTAGAACAGACCTTTTGTTTTGACGATCTGCTTGCGTTCTCGCGTAACTTGGCCTTGAATTCAGCACAGCGCAGAATAAAGTGCTTACCCTGGCAGAAACGATACTTTTTCGCAATGCCTGCATATATAAAGGTCGATCTGCTAGCTCCTTTGTCTCTCTTGTGGTTTGGCTTCTCTGCTAAAGAGACGACAATCTTAAGCATTGAGATTCGTTGCTTGATGAAGAGCTTAAGCATAGCAAAGTTAGGCGGCTAAGTAGTACTGCTTAGCGAGGATCCTGACTCCTGGAATGCACGAACGCCAAGCTTCCGAGCAGTGAGAGCGACCACCAGGTCATCACATTAAGCAGTAGTGCAATTTAACTGTTTAAGAACAGCCAAGGCATTACCAGTACTACTGAGCAATGCCTTAAGCTCGTTTGCAGATCCTGATGTGGCAGCCAGCATTGAGAGAATATTCCGAGTTAATGCTGCAACCAGGCACCAAGTGATTTTCGAGCATATTCCATGCAACCTTAAAATTCGCATCAATGACTTGCACTGTTCTTAGCATCTTGGCTGCCTTACCATAAACGTAGGTTTTCAAGTGTAGCAGCTTTTTGACATTGCTGATGCAAGGCTCGCGTAGCACGATGGCAGCAAACGAATCATGAAATTTGAGCCAGTCACAGAACTTGCCAAAAATCGTAGACACAGGGACAGCAGGCAAATTTCTCGACCTTACAGGTACAGCGCCTGGATAAGGCACTGGCGGTGTCCCTGGCGGCAGCTTTTGAAATGCAGTAGCCATGCTCGAGGCAGATTCTAAGTAGCCTTCTTCCGCAAGCCCATAACAGCGCGTTTTAAAATAATCAATCTATTTTGCATTCCAGTGGTTTTAAATAAATTCATTCAAATTCTAGAGCAGTTGGTCAAGGCGATACAGTATTACTTGGCACGTAAGTTTGTTCTGTTAGAGCTTCAGCAGATTCTCGTGCGCTCGATAAAACCTGACGAACAACTCGTGCTGTCGCAGACTCAATTGATCAAGCCTTAGTGCCATCGCATTAGCCAGTTGCAGGGATGTAAGTGTGAAAGGAGACGAAACCAATCAACAAAAATCCGCCCGCCTCAGCAAATCCAAGGAGCGAGAATTACACTGCACACACAACACTTAGTCCTGCAATCAGTCACTAACTGGCACTTACGTCTAAATCCCGAAGCTGCTTAGACTTTTCATTGTTTCGAGGAATCACGTGCTTTGCCATCAAAATGTTTGTAGAAGGGCCGTTTTCGTTGCGAGCTAGGTCCAGCCCAAGTCAAGAGCGGTAATCGGGGGAGGATAGATAAGCCAAATAAACAAGCTACTATTATTTTGCTGATATATTTACAGTTAGGTAGATGTATGTGCAGTAGCTTACTGAGTGAAGCGTTAGGATCAGCACTGGTGGGCAGACTGACTTTTGAGCTACGCAGAGCACTTTTCGTTAAAACCTCTTTATAAATGGCCAAGAAATTAAAAGTTATATTAGACAAATAGAGCAAGAGCATTAGGAAAGATAAACGTTGATTACAGTGAATAAGCAATAGTATTGTTATGGCTGTATAAGATCCGGCAAATTCTCTGAGGTATTACAAATGTACAAGTAGATAAGCAACATATGAATTAAAGTATAAATATTTACAATACGCGACAGTTTTGATAACACAATTTTGACAGCAAAAGTCTCCGCCTTCCATAGGATATAATAAGATTTAAGGCAGACTTCTTTTAGTCTGCCTTCCATCACACCTTCAGTATTATTAAAAATCAGCTTCACCTTTATGTTCTCTATAAATAAACTTAAGTGTATCCTGCTTTGTGGTTATTCATTTATTAGCTATTTTACTGCTTTAATTAGATGTGTGACCCCTTGGCGCGTAGTTACTAGTTTCTTGGTTTATTTACAGATTATTATGAACGTTTTTATCATTTCCATACGTGTCCCTATTCTTTCTGATTTCATCCAGAAAATTTCTGTAATAATCTTATAGAATGCCGTTTTAAAGTTTACGAACACAGCATATATATTATTGTCCGCGTTCATTGGTTTATTTTAAATTTAACTTATCAGTATAAAAATATGGTCCCTTATTGTTCTTTTTGCTCTGCAGCCAGCCCGACTCTCCTTTAGAATTGTATGATATACCAACTATATTTTTTAACGATTCTTGCAATTGTGATTCCTAATTCCTTGAACCCTACATTGAAAAATGCCACTCTCCTGTAGTTTTAACGTCCTCCTTTTCCTTTACTGCCTTGTAAATTTAATATGGTCTTGCATTGCCCAGTCTTTTATAATATGTGTTTCTGTACCTAACGTATTAAATATATTTGTTAATTTGATCATTAATGTCAGATTTACAAAACATTATCTTTCCATTCTGTCGTCTTCTGCGGCATTCTTGTTTCTTATTTTTACTAGCACTTTCTTTACTTCCATGATCAATATACCATTGTCAAAATCCTTTTAGACTTTTCTGCTGATTCCTGTACCATTCTTTTCGTTTTCTATTTAACATGTTTCATTGTTCTCTCTTAATTAATTTTAAAAACTATTCTATTATGCCTATTTTCTTATTCCTATTCTTTTTTTTCGGTTTGAATTTTCCAATTTTCTTCCAAAACTAGTACGACTAAGGCTTTTTGCTACTTTTCTTAGTGTTTGTTTGGTATTCTAATTTTATCATCTCTAACAATTTCTATTATCCTTTTTTTGTTCGGCTCGGAATTCAATTATGATACTCTGTTTTGTATTGATTGTCTTTTTATTAAGATTATCTGTAAACTTTCTTACCTGCTTAATTACTTTATAATCTTGTTGATCAGTTTTGCAATAATTATCCTCTTTCGATCGTGTAAGTATCAGTTCGTTTGCTAAGTGTCTAGTTATAAAAGGTAAACAGACCACTTTTTCTGAAATCTTAAGTCCGTCTTAGTTATGTATTTGATCTAAATATTTCTCTCCTGTCTTTTAAACTCTTTTTTATTATACATATTTTTCACTCTCTTTCCATATGACTTTCTTCTTCTAATCTATTGCTTCGGTTCCTTCTGACCTGTCTTGTAAAATTTTACTTACGATAGCGTAGGTCATCTGTATATGATCAGACTTTGTTTTAGTTGCCACTTTTACAGTTTTAACATCACTTTAGCCCTACGTCTATAACTTCAATGAAAAATTATGACTAATCTCTACCTTTCTCCTACATGAATTATCTACACTTTCCAATCCCCCCTTGTATACCCATTTATTATAACTAATCCTATGTTTTGGGACTATTTTAACACTTTATACATTTACTCTGTAGACATTTATCATCTTACTTTCTTGGGCTACAAACATCAGTGTCTTTTTCTGTCTACTCTCATTCTGCCCTATCTTCAAAATTGCTAGCTATTATAAATTTGTCCCACCTTCTACTTCTAGTAATATTTAACTTTTATATTTTTCTGTAGTCTCATATAGTTTTAAAACATCATACAGGTTTAAACGACATACAAAATATCACAATATTTAACAAATGGAATATATTTCTGATCTGTAAATGAAATGATTTCAATTGAATATTATAATTTTTTTAATTGGGTGTGGTCCTTGAAAATTCACTGTGCTCCGGAGTTTTTTAAGATTATAGAAGTATGATCATCATACTTACAATAATAATTTGAATTGATAATGAAAATATTATCATAGAAAAATGGACAATTTATATAATTAATACATAAGATAGTTATTTACTCATCGCAAACACTCGTTTATAAGAAAGAATGCCAGCTCTTTCACTAGTTATCTAATTTGTGCTTGTGATAGAAAGTTACCTAACTAGCACAACAGATCATTATTATTTTACAATTGACTTCAGTAGTTATATACAATTTAATTATGATATTATATGACGATCAAAAAAAATATTCGCACATATCATTGTGACTTCTTGAAGTAGAAAATATTGCAACTTAAGACACGGTTACTTTTAAAAATTAAAATGAAAAAGGTCCTTTATCCACGATCAAAGATAAAGAGGTAGAATAAATGTAAGATAATAATATATTTTATTGAGAACGTAAAATAACAATAATTAGGTTAAGAATATATTGTCGTTGGCCATGATAGAAAAGGTGCAGCGAGAGATGACTTGATCATATTTGAGTTGGAAATCGTGTTGAAAAACGTATAACTTCGCTATTTAAGTGAAACGTTGATAGGATAGTAAAAAAGTTGGTAATAGGGAGGTAAAGGGGGAGCTAATGTTGAGTGGGAGGAGCCGAGCTTAAGTGGAGGGAGCTAACCCCAATATATCGAGGTAAAAAATCGCATAATAATTAAAGATTAACGTTGTGATTTGAGACTGAGCTGAGGGGCAGCAGGGCAAATCGAAAAAAGGTGGGGCTGTGACTTAGTTATCACTATATAACTAATAATATTGGAAGATGTATAAACAAATTTTCAATTTGTGGTAAAAGTAATACCGTTGTTAATTCTGCTGTTGATCTTACAAACAAACAAAAACTTATATTTGGAGAAAATAATGATAAAAACGTCATAAATAACTACAAAATACATCTAATCGCTTGGTTTGAATTTATTACACATGATGGTTAAGAAAATTCCATAATGTTTGTGAATATTTCAAAATATTACATTTATTAATGACAAATTAATATTTTGGGAAGAAAGAAAAAATGTAATAAAAAATACTGCAATACATAAATTGAAAATTGTATCTTCCAAGGCTTATTGTGCTCTTTTGCATATTAATGAAATTTTAGAATCAGAAGATAAATCATGTAAATGTTTAATTTACCTATGCCAATACAAATTTAAAATACGGCAACTTACATAGATAAATAAACATCTTTTAGTACAAGAATTTGGGAAACAATGTATATAAAGTTAAATAATGATCAAAAGAGAATATTTAATGATATTTGCGAACAAAATGATAAAATTTACTTTATAGATGGTCCTAGGGGGTCAGAAAAAACTTATTTATACAAAACATTATCTTATTTCTTTATTTCTATGAGATAATTTTTTTGATATCTTGGACTTGTGTAACATCAGTATTGAATCCAGAAAGTGTGACAAGTCATAGAAATTTCAGACTTACATTGAATTCAAAGAATATCAAGAGCGCATTTTTAAAATTTGAATCCAAACAAAAAAAAATTCAGTGGATTTGATTGTATTATTTAGCATAAAGCTCCGATAATTCCAAAAAAAGCATTGAAAATAGTAGACGGAATGTTAAATGACTTATCTAATACGGATAATTATGTCAGAAATAAATTTGTTCTTGTGACAGAAGATATTTGTCAAATTCACCTAGTCATAAAAACTGTAAGATTAAAGTGCTATTAGAAGAAACTATTAAATAATCGTTTTTTTTAAGTTTTCTTAAAATTTTAATACTAGAAACAAATTTTTGTCGTGATGATAAAGCATTCTCGGAATTGTTGTTTATTTTTGGTGACGGAGAAATAAAAACATTTATGATACCTGAAAAATGGGCATAACATGATGTATGTTCTAAAATTTATTCTGGTTTTACTAATTATTCAATAAACTGTGTAATTCTAACTTTATATAACTCTTACACCTACTGCCTGAATAATTAAACTCTTAGAAAATTAATTAGAGAAACTTTAACGCATTACAGCATAGACAACATATAGCGGGGTTTATAAGTCAGACAATAGTATTTATGTTAACTCTCCAGTGGGAATGTTGAATAACATCCGTGTAAGCTTACTACCTCATGAACTTAAATTGAAAATTAGTGCCGTAGTAATTTTATAACATAAAATTCAAGACAGCAAATACTAATTCAGAGAAACGAAGAACAGTTACACAGGGTATTACGTATATGATGGACAAGTAATAAAATCAAAGGAGAATTAGCCAAATTTTAATAGTTTGGATGAAAAACTGATGCATAAATTGCGGGAGATAGTTAGACAATAAATCGAAATTTATTTAGTCAAATAAATTAGGTAGATGTATTTAAATTAAATTTTAAACAATTTAGCTTATAAATAAAATTAACAATAAAGATATAAATCAAGACTGTGTGACTATGCGCGATTTTAAATGTATATGAAGAATAAATATTAATTATTTTATATGTTTGCCAAATTTTAGTTGTATATTTCAAGTTTTATGTATGTGATTGATGATAGAGTAATACCAAGCCAACAGTTTGACGCGGCGAAGTTAGGAGAAGAAAATGTTAGAGTGAAAAATATAGTAAATAATATTTACTATGTTATGATTCTAGAGTATTTCACATGCGTTATCCAAAAAACTCGTTTACAAAATTATATATTAAAGAATAGCAAGGAGTAATCATCAGTTGGAATGGAATGAAAATTATATAAGATTATTAAATACAAGTTGGATGAAATAGTTTGAACGTAACATAGAATGCTGTTTGTCAATGAACTTATAATATTAAAGCCGAAGAGACTTTCTTGGAAGTAACCATTGGTAATTTATAAATCATTGGGGATGTCTCATTTATAAGCAAAAGCTTGACGACCAACAACTCTTTAGAACTGGAAAAGACAACGCTAAATGATGGTACAGACAAAGGTCAAGGTCATGCTCGTAGTACGATTTCTCGTAATTTAAACAAAATTAGAAGCTGGACGACAAAGGTCACTTTATGACTTTTACATAAACGACAAGTTAGAACGACTTAGTTGACAAAGTGTATTGTTGACCAAGGTACCACGAAGCAAATTACATATTTTCGACTTATTTTAAGATTTCAAATGAAATAAAGAATTTAAATATAATTTGAGAAAACAATAAATATCCAGTAATATCATGATCGGAGGAAGATAAAAAGATTAGCGGATATGAAACTAATGATGAATTGCTCAAACTGAAATTCTGTAATACAGGCTAGATTTTAAGGAGAAAAGGCAGTTTTTTTACATAATTTTATTGAAATAGTCGAACCTCTAAAGATTTAGAAAGATTTAAAGTATTTTATCTGTTGTCAAAAAAATAATTGTTGACAATATATTAATCTTCTCATCGAAATGTCCTGTTCTAAAAGGAATAGTTTGATGAAATTATTTAATATTCACATTAAACGACATAGTTGCTAACATAGCAACTGGAGAACATAGAAATATCTCTATTATTATATTAATAAATGAGAAAAGTTAAAGATTTAGAAGCTAGGAAAGAGAGTAAATTAAATGAATCATAGATATATGACATAAAGAAAATAAATGATTAAACACTTACCGAAAATTAAAATCTTATAGGCTCAGCTCAAAGTACTTAGACCTTCGTGGACATTTGAAAAAAATAAAAAATTTAATGATGTAAATAATTCCGGTTGAAGAAACACAGGAAGTTAAATGAATCAATTGGATTTAAATGTTAAAAGTAAAGCACGGCCTTATCATGCAGGATCGGACAATGCATCGTTAACATCAAAACCTTACGAGATTTTAGGTTTTCTAAATCAATCATGGATTAAGAAGTTTGTGGGCTTGGATACCAATTACGAAGGAATCTATATCAAATTAGATAAAAATAAATTTTCTGATAGTATGCTTGTGCGTCTTAACAGAAAGTTGGCTTGGAAAGATATATATAATAAAAACAATATTAATGATTAACTAATTTATTAAATGAAAATATAGAATAATTTTGATTTATTGATCGTGAGAAATACATTGATAACCAATTCTAGAAACGGGGGCAGAAAAAGTGAAGAAAGCTAGACTAAGAAAGATAGCTTTAAAGTGACTGTAGTTAGAACACGCAAATCAATTAGATGAAAATTCGCTAGAAAGAAAGAACAGACGGCATTGCTGGTTAATACCCAAGCAGACGCATTACGTATGAAAATGCCATATGTTCTAAGATAGACTAGAGTAGAAAAAGATAAAGCCAAGCTTAATGAATAAATAGAAATATTAAGCTTAAACGATAATTACAAATTTGTAAAGATAGAAATTGCTACAAATATAGTAAAAATTCTTGCCTGTCTCGCAAATTCGAATCATTCGATCTGCATGGGTCGAAATAAACAAATTTGACTTCAATGCTTGCCAGCTAGTCACATTTAAAGAACCTCCATAGAAGTTCTAGAAGAGTACAAAATTCCAAAGAAAACTAGAGAAAAATAGAGTTGAAAAACTAAAGTGCGTCTCACAAGGCTCCAAAATCAGCCCAACGATAGAAATAAAAAGATTTGAGAAATGGCAATAAAATTTGGGATAAAATCCTACGAGCTTGAATCTTGCTATTTCACTCAGTGGAAAAAATACAAGCTTCTAATGCTCTTATCATATGTTAATCACATAATAATAGCTAGTCGTAAGTTGGAAAGTTAGAAAAGTCAAGAACAAGCTAGCGCTTACATTTGAAACGACTGACATGGGAGAACCAAAACATTTCTTAGAATGTAAGTTAATCGAGACAGATGAAATTACACACTCACGGGTACATTGATAAAATGTTAGAGCACTTTGGTTACACTAAGATGCATCCATAAGGGATATCTATGATCACAATCCAGACGATAAATAATGAAAGGCAAGAAAGCTAGAAAGCAAATGGACAGTTAGACTTTATTATATTGCAAGCAAAGTGATTTGTACAGAGATTTGGTTGGATCTCTCTTGTACTAAGCCAACATGGTTTGTCCCGACATTGCTTACGCTGATAATGACTGAGATAGATATCAAGTCAGTCACATAAAGGAAGATTATGATGGCTAAATAAGTTGGCAGATAAAACACAAAAGACCTAGGTATCAAGTTAAAAGGAAAGTTAGATGACTGACTAGAGTATTTCTGATGCTGGATCTACCGATTGTAGAAGTTCATGGATAAAGAGTGAGTTTCTTATACAATAATTAGGTTATAAAGTTGCTTTGAAGGCACACAAGTAGTCATATTTGGCCTTGTTAACGTGTCAGAGCAACGAGGCAGAGTATATCGCTATAAGCAATGCCTGCGAAGAGATGGTCTTCCTTTCAAACTCCTAAAGTATTCGACAGTAGAGCAGATATAGCTAGTAGTTAAGTAAGTTAAAGACACAATGAATATCAAAAAATATAGTATTTGAAAGTGTGAAGCTAGAAACTTAATGAAAGTTGGATGGATTAAGTCTTAGGAGAAGATCATTATTGTAATAATCAAACTGCTGCCCTTTAAAGCTCATGCTAGAATAATAAATATAATTATAATCATTTGGATTCTGTTCACAGAAATTAGCAATTAGGTTGACCAGTACAGGCCAATGGAAGAAGTGCTAAGTATAGCTTAGTTCGCCTGCTCTGCTAGAGCTACGAGGTTGCAGTGGAGTCTACCGCAACCAACAAGTCTGTGCAAGTAAGAAAGAAGAGCCACACAGCGCCACAGTGGTCAAAA
>JAPYYV010004839.1:17500-28753 GCA_030522625.1 Copidosoma aretas
CCTGTTTTGAAAAAAGGTATATTAAGAAATTACTCTTTGTAAATAGAAAACTAAGAGATTTACTATTTTAAAAAGAGAAATATGAAGATATTAATATTTGAAAATAGGAAACTGTTAGATTTCCTATTTTGAAAATAGGATTTTCGTGAAATTCCTGTTTCTAGCTCCATTTTTTCCTAGTTATGGTTTAAAGTGTACCATAAGAAATACCAATTATTTGTAAAAAAATTATTATTCACACATACACACACACACACAAATACACACACAGACACACACAGACGTATGTTTACATGGATACATATATATAATCTATCTAGTAACTCTTTGGAGATCTTATGTGATTTCTCACTTGCCGATTTGGCATGTCATGCCCAAATTAGATCTCAGACGATATGACAGTTAACCTGTATTAGTACGATACTGTAAAAACAAGAGTTAAATCACCCTGAATTAGGTAAATCACTTTGAACGTAAATATAGATACTACTTGCACTTTTATCTTGAAGTAACCTCAAAAAATTACCAAAAAGCCTTTTACATCAGAAAACTAAGACAATTGCACTTACAAAACTATGAATATTTTTTCATATATTTAAAGTCACTTTATATATTGTCAATGTCTAGTATTTGAAATTCCTTCTAACATTACCTACACATTTATTAAGATCTTTAGTCCTTATCATTGAATATAAAAGGCACTTGCTAAGTACTACCTGACTTTCTTTTCGAATGGAGTCCTGGATGTCGAAGTTAGAAAGTTTCCGTGTTGTTTGAGACACATAACCTTAAAACGTATAAAAAGTACCCAAGTCACTGCGTTACTTACTTAAAGTTGTTTAAAGCACGACAAAGAGACAGAAATATTTTTTTTAACTTTTAAAAAAATTTTTTGGTTGATCATAATAGAAAACCTTATATATATATATATATATATGTATGTGTAACATAACCCCAAAATGTATCATAAATGATTTTTATTATGCTTATGAATGGTTTATATGATAAACAGTATTAACTAGATGATCTATAATTTTTTTAGATTTTTTAAATAAAAAAACAATACTACTTTTCGCGAATATCCTATTTTTTTTATATCTGAGGTTATGTAAAAAATTATTTAATACCGAAATTCTTAAATTAGGCTCCGAGAAATTCTTCTAAATTATTTTAAATTTATGTAAAAAAAAAAAAAAAATTGGAAATCGGTGAAGAAATAGGGGCTGTAGCCGGTTTTGAACATTGTTTTCCATTTGGGACCACTATGGCGAGATAATTCGCTATTTTAGGATGCCTGAATTTCTATATGATTTTCTTTATGATATGCTTCCCATATAATTAAATGGTAATATCTTATATAAAACTAAGATATCTTCACAGACCATCTTTACTTTTTTGTAGTGCAATGCCACTCATATCTGATGTTAAAAAAGTGTGTTTGTTTGTGTAGAGTGAGTCATATTTTAGCATTACTTTGATGGATCCATGTTATTAAGAAAAAAAATTTTTTTTTATGATCAAAGCAATTCAATATTTATGTTATTTATATGTATCTTACTAAGGTTCTCAAGCGAGATATGAAAGCTGTCTCCTCAATGAACAATGATAGTTTATATGATTTTAGAGAATAGCAAAGTAGATGGTACTTTACGATTACTTTAAGATATTTATCAAGCACATTTTTCCTAGATGTAGACAAATAAGAATATGAATAAGAAGATTATATAAAAAATCTTTTTGACAGTTGATTGAAAGTGGTTCATCTTACTTCAACGTTTTAATGAGTAACTGCTTTACACGTGGGTTACCGCAGTCTTAGTGCTTTTTATGGGTCATGTACGAATGTATGCATTGTGACACGTCATGCCTTGCTCGCCTTTCATTAGGCAGCAAAACATGACATGCGTAGAATTATTAAATCACTAACAAAACACTGTAGCAATAAGGCAGATATTATACTTAACTGGAGGCGTCAATCATTGAAATAGCAAATTCATAGAATACATTCATCGTATATTGATTCAACTTTATTACAAAAGTGTAACATAAGTATAAATAGCCATACTATCCGACCTCCTAACTAACTGTAGTCAACTCCAGCCCTACCAGTGTAAGGTCGGCAGCGGTCGCTCGGTACGCTGCCCCAGGTCTTAGAATATAAGGAAGGAGAATGGCCTACAATATCAACACAAGTCAGCGAGCACGCAATACTACTGATGCTAGCACGAGGAAGTCCGACGAGCAGGCGGTGTCTAGGACGCTCCTGGGGATGCTTCCGCTAAAGCTGTCCCAGTTGGTGCCAGACACAGGTGTCTTTTTCTTTTGTTGTCAGTACACACCTTGCTAACATTATTGGTTAGCACGCGGTGCTCAATTATCGCACAATATCTCAAGTACTACCGTACGCGGTGTAGACTAGCAGGAGAGTGGCTTGCCGACTCATGTGTGCCTCTTCTTTAGTATACCTACACGTCGGTACACTCGTACATCAGCTGTTGCACCCTGCCGAACGTGTGTTATACGGCTTATAACAGAGGTATATAGGTTTTCGTAATGGCAAAGGACAGGGTCGGACTATAAGGCTTCATACCGCCTCACCTCCTGTCTGCTAGTTCATGCTTTAGTACTGTGACGTTGATTTGCTACGTCACAGCATATATGTATGCAAGTAAGTATTTATGCATAGTTGATTGATCGTATGAATGTTTGTACGTATATGCGCCTCTTATAATACAAATATAATAAAAATAGTAGCTATGAGTAAATGTATGTATGTACGTATGTATAAATGAAAGTATTTATGTTATTTACATATCTATTCATAGATGTATGTAACGATGACTTTTAAATGTTTGTAAGTACGTATGTATCCATTTATGATTTCATTTATGTATGCAGATATGCATTTATGTCTCTAAGTGTGTATGCATGTATGTATGCATGTATGTACGAATGTATATATGTATGTATGTATGTATGTATGCATGTATGTATGTATACTTGTATCTATGTATACTTGTATGTATGTATGTATACATGTATGTATGTATTTATGTATGTATGTATGTATGTATGTACGTATGTATGTACGTATGTATACTTGTATGTATGTATGTATGTATGTATGCATGTATGTATGTTTGCATACATGTATGTCGTAACGTATGTATGTACGTATGTTTGTTTATAGTTGTGCCTGCATCAACAAATTAATGTATGTGTGTACTTATCGTGTCCATTTACTAAGGTGTGTATGCATGTTTATCTTTGTGTATGATTTTACCAATGTTTGTATAAATATAAAAATAACTGCTCGCATGATAGGATGGATGTATTCCTGTGAATTTATATAAATATACAAGATATACAAAAAATAGTTCTGATGGGTAAGAGATATATAAAAAGGCTTACACAGTCAATGAACCTAAGATTTAAGACTGATCACACGATAAATATATGAAATTAAAATAAAAATATATTTAAGAAATTGTTAGTCAATATATATTGTCTGTTTATATTTATAACCCGATTAAATTATTTTATTTTCTTTGTGTACGATAAAAAAATCATCATTATAAAAAATTGATTTAAAAATAAACAAAAAAGTGAGAATCATATTTACTCTCAATCATATTTACAATAAATTGTAAACAAATACATAGCCTGATTATAAGTTGTAATTAGTCGTGAATAAAGTGTGTGAAAAAAGTTTTTAGTTACCTAATAAATAAACGAATTACTAAAAATACGTTCATGATAGGATGTAAAATTGTAATAAATTGAAACGAATACTTTACTGTTATCGGCTGTTGATTATCTTTTATTATGCCTAACATAAGATTTCATCTTGAGGTAACTAACATTTTTCTTAGTATTTTTACAGTCATTAAATAAAACTTTTCGATCACCATTTTTTTTTTTTTTTTTTTTTTTTTTTTTTTTTTTTTTTTTTTTTTTTTATTTTTTTTTTTTTTTAACCTTTTCTTTAATATTTTTAAATTATTAAATATGGTTCAAAAATTTTAAAATTTTCCTACACATAGAGTTAAAGATTATAAATGTAGAGATAACAATATTTTTGCAAATTTAAAAGCTGCAAAAGAGATGGATAAGTGTTAATTTATTCTCTTTGTCATGATAAGATGTCTAAATGGAATACTTATACTAATAAAACTGAGATCTTTCTAGTCGTTTTAATTTTTTATCGGAAGCTATGACATTTATAGTACTTTATAACTTTAAAAATTCGAAATGTCTAAAAATGAATGCTACAGGATTCGATCCGCCATTTTATACCTTTCTTTTCCACCACTGAAATTAGTTATCAGTTATTGCTATTACTTATAGGTATTCAGAAGTTTCGTGTTCAATGTATTGTAAATCATATCAACTATTATTTTACAAATTTATGGGTCCAAATAGTTATCAACTTTCTTTTTTTTTTTTTTTCCTCGAACCTTGTTCTAACTTCCTCAATTTTTCAGAAGCCATATTTTACTTTGAATATTACCCATATTTTTCCTAAAGTACAACTAGATTAAAATGAATGATACTAATTACTATAAGTTACTCAAAAGTTTGGTGATAGAATAATTACAATTCATGTCAAATGCATTTTAATATTTCATCGGGCCTAAGAGTTTCCAAAAATACTAAATTTTTCTAAACAGAATGGTACATTCTACGAAAATTTTGCATGATACACTTATTCCTTTAAATTTTACGCAGCTAATGATTGTATTTTTGAATGAGCAATACCGTATCATTTTCAATTTTTCTGCCGCTACATTAGGTCTATTTAATGTTCTGTACATTTTGACTGGATTAGTAATGAGCAAAGCTAATAATGAAAAAAGTATCCTTAAATATTTTTGTATCTCTCCTTAAAAAAATAAAACGTGGTAATGGTCTACTTTTGAGTGGTAGAGAATGTATCGTTGAATACAATCATTTTTGTCGTCTGCAAAGTGTGCCATTGACAACAGCATGACGACACCAAAGGTGCAGATTTTCCGGAGAATCTAACTTAAGAGTTCCGATGAATCCTGACAAGAATGACGAAAAATGGCTTTGTTTCTTATTAGCATCGTTAATGGTTTGGGCATTGATTGTTCTCCATCCCCCATTGTAGGGAATTTATCATAACAGCACAACAAGAGCTCCTTTTTACGGCTGCTCAATCAATTTTCGTACCATGAAATCCTGCAAAATATTCTATAGGCAATCCCAAACGGTTTTAGACTACTTGAACTACTTGATATGTAAGAGTGACTATCTTTTAAAAAGTAAAGTTTATATAAAAGTTCATAAAGTTATTTTGTGTGTTGGTAAGGCTTTTACACATATTAAAAAGGAAAAATAGTATGGCGCACAGACAAAAGAATCCGCAATGCAATACCTCGTCTTTTTTATCATGGAATAATCGACTCAGCGTTTTCAGCTTCTTAGATACTGTATGGAATGATTGCTGGTTCTGCTGCTTATGGTTTTCATTTCAAGAAGTATGCTCTAAGCTATTTATCCGTACCAGACCCTGAGGTCAATAACGTAAAGTGTGCTTCCAGATAAACACAGTCTCATCTATTTTCACGCCTTCTAAAATGCTGCAATGTTTGTTCTAATGTTAACGTAAATTAATATTAGTGTTCGGTTACACAGGATAACTCACTTTTAAAAAAGGCACGCGATTAGCTGAAACTACAGAAGGTTGCATCATAACACATTTTGTGTTCTTTTATCATGCGCTTAGTATAAATAAATAAAGTTAAGCTTATTCGTTAAAATAAATAGCCGCAAGCACGATAACTAACAAGGATTACATCTGGTATCTAAGAAACTGGGAACGCCGAATGGACCAGACACAAATGAAAAATTAAATGTATTGCATTTCGCATTCTTTCGTTCATACTATTTCTTATTTAAAATATGTGTTAAAGAACCATTAGGGCCTAATATAACCCTGAAATTATAATAAATCTTATGAATATGATGTCTGTGCATAAGCACACGATCAGTTAAGAGATAATGTACGAGAAGAACTTAGAACTCCAATATCTTCATTTCAAAAAACCTTTCGTTGGTCTAAATGCCTAAACGCCAACCTCATCAGGCTCACTTCATTCGAAAAGCAGAAAATACAGCACGACATATACGACAATCATGAGGGCCATATATTGCAACTGCATTATAAATGTCTATATAAATAACTATAAGATAAATATGATAACAGTTATTACGATAATGAACAAGTCTAGTAACATTGGAAAAAAATATTTGACAAACAGTATTATAAATAGTTTAAATATTAAAATTTTACTGTATCTATATACATAATAGTACTGTTTCGAAGATCGTAGCAGACTCACATGGTTACGTTTGAAAACACAGCGGTAAGGTATATAAACGGTAAGAGTTATTAGATCAAAATACGCACGAACGGATTATACATGCATATGCTGTTATCGTAACTCACACATAAAACATTTGTAAGTATTGTTGAGATTTGAAGTTTCTTCTTTTCTATTAATTGTGTGCAATGAAAGCTTATGTGTAACATTTCTGAAATCAAAAGTTTTGGTCTGTTAGGCTCGTGGTCCAAAATTTTGACTCCATCAAAATAAGATTTATGATTAAAAACTTTCATGTGTGACGTAACAACAAAATCTTTATTGTCTTTTTTTGGTGCTCATAGATACGTTTTTATACTGGTATTTTTGTCTTGCTCACGTACTCCACAGGACACGAAAATAATTTAAATTCATACATAACATTTTATCCATCAAATTTGTCGATTTTGTCATTGCCCAAAGTGATAACACTGTTAAGTCTACTTTTGATAGTAGGAAACAATTAAACATTAAATTTTTCTAAACTATTTTTACAAAAAGTAAAAAAATCAGGGTTGTATGGAATAGAAATATTGATTTTTTGATTGGAATCAAATTTTTAGAAGTTTTGGTATTGTGTAATTGGCTCAGCCTGGTTTTGATGTATTTTTGTAATAAATGCGGAGTAAAGTCGTTATTAAACGAGATTTTTTTTACTATTTGAGGATGGCATGGTCAATTAAATAAGGTGCGGTATTTATTTTACAACGATAAGGGATGGTTAGAGTGGAAATGTGTTAGCCTATTAGAGGCAGTGGGCTTGACAAACCGGTTGGTAACAAACTTCCCATCCGCTTGCACAACGGTAGCATCCAAAATAGTCATACAGTTGTCAGATTGTAATTTGCATGCGAATATCAGATGTTCGTCCTTTTCATTAAAAGTACTTAAAACTAATTAAACATGATTTTTATTTACGCGAATCCATGTGTCGTCATGACAGCGCTTTTAAACAAAGAAGCACAATTATGATTATCATTCAGTTGACGGAGGGCCTCTATCTCGAGGTCTTTAAGTAGCAGATTATCAAATAAAGGAGAGACCGAAGAGCCCATTGGGCTACCAAATATCTGTTCATAATATTGTTTATTGAAACTGAAGTATACATTGTTTAAAACAAATTTTGTACACTATAATTTCATTGAATGAAATTTTAGAGAGGTTGTGAATATGCATGTATCTTTTATCCAAACTTTGAATGACAGTTTCTAAAGAGATGTTTGTAAAAAGTGAGACTACGTCCAGTGAAATGAGAACGTAGTCTTTTGGAAATTGCAAATTTTTATTTGACAATCTCAATACTGTTGTCAAGGCTAGATCTTGGCTTATAACTATTTTAGAAAGTGTTTTCAAAAAGATAGGGGCTAGTAAGTGTGTAGGAGCATTGATGGACCAAATGATGGAACGAAAAGATACAGTAGGTTTGCGTATCTTTGGTAACCCATAACATCTAGACAGCCGTGTGCTGGTGTGTGTCAACTGATTTTTGTGCCATTTAAATAGCTATAATTCGTTGTCATTTTGGTTAGTCAACATTTGAATAACCTCAGACTGCAATTTATTAAGTAGATTTCTTTTTATAATACTGTAGGGAGTCGTGTTGCTTCGCATATCATTCATTTGTTTGATGTAAGTATTTCTGTCTATACAGACCGTCACGGTACCTCTATCGGATCACATGAACATAATATTTTTATTGTCTTTTTGAGAATATTTCGTGCATATAAGGTTATGTTTGTAAAAACAATGAATTTTGTCTAAATGAGATATTTTTCTATCATAATACTTCAACTGTTGCGTAATTATAGTTTTATTTCTGATCTTACGTTCATCATTTATTGTGCTACTTTGTAAACTAAAATCTACATTTTAAATAGTATTGATAATATCAGCTTTTAAGACAGATTGTGTTCTTACTGCGAACTTGGGTCCCAGATCTACACAGTTAATAATATTCTCTGGTACGTCACGATCTGTAAGATTCTTGAAAAACTTTTTCTTGTTGCTAATATCTAAATGACGGAGAGAGAGTATTTTTTCTATCATATCTACTTTATAGTAGAACTTCTTAGCAATTTTTTGCTTTTTTTGTTTGGAGTTATAGTATAAACTTGTCATGAAACTATTTTCTAGAGAATTATTTGCTTACAATTAAGATCTTAAAGTTCTAATTTTACTTCTACATTAGCTCTTAATTGATCGTGGGATTTAACTGTGCGAAAAACTATAGCAAATCGTAAAAACCGTAGTTAGTTGTGCAGTTATAATAAATTTTCGACACTAGGGACACATATTTATCCACAGATCATGCTAATAATAATTGAAGACTATTGTCATCACCAGAGTTGGGCAGTAACTCCGAAAAAATGATTTTTTTGAGATAAGTTACTTCTAATGTTACGAAAGATACTTGTATTTAAATACTCTTATTCAAAGAAAATCAACAGCTACGATATTAAATAAAATTTGTTTACGTTACAAGTATTTAAATACTATACTGTAATCGGAAAAAGCAACTGAATTTCGAGTAATTGTTAACGTAACGTAACAAAATATAAGGTAAATTACAAGTATTTTGATTAAAAATATTTGAATTATATCTAATAAAAAAAGTAACGGGACTAAAATAATCAAGTTACAAGTAAAAAAAAAGTAACACAACTGAAATTTTGTGTTCGTAACATTTATCTAATTATTTGTAACTTCGTTACTTTTGATCGTTACTTGTAACTACGTGACTTTAAATTCGTTATTTCCGATCGTTACTTGTAACTTAGCTATTTTGATTCGTTACTTTTAATCGTTACATGTAACGAAGATACTTCAATTTCGCTACTTTTAATCGTAAATTGTAACGAATAACTAAGTTACAGTTGAATATCTTTTTTTTTTCTTTTTGGTCTCTCTAATTAACTTCCCTTACAAGGTGTAAATCTTTCTTTTTTCAGAAATACATGAGCAGTAATTACTAAGTACTTATCGATGCTTCCTACGAAGAAACGTACGCCAGAGGCTCCTACGAAGATGCGTACTCGCCACAATATCCGACGGAGAATCGTACACGCACTTACTGTCTGACGAAGAAACCTACACGCAGTTTCTGTCCGACTAAGGACCGTACACTCAAACCTAATCACCCAGACTACAGACTTTCTATGCGTTTAAATTAATAACATTAGTACTTATAACATAAGAACTAATACCAGCTGACCCAGAGCGCTGACTTTTCTCGCGTTTTATTTAATAGCATTATTATTCATAACATAATAACTAAAATCAGGTGATCCACAGCGCTGACATTCCTCACGTCTTTATTAATAATATTATTTATGAGATTAGCACTAGAAACGGTTAATCCTGAGCACTTGTTTGCTAGGCCTAATTAATGATACATGTATCATTTTAATCATAAAAAACGGAATCATATGATTCCTGCTTACTATTTTTCATCCTAGTTTTATAAACAACGCTCATATTATCTCGAATTTTCTTGGCAGCCAATTATTCTACACTTCTACGTTATTATTATATTAGTTTGTATAAGTTGAGCTATGAAGCTATCATTGATAAAAAATTAAAAGACTCTTTGTCAGATTGCTTCGCATTCTAAAATTTCCTGTTCATAAAATGTTACATAACTGTTTTTAATCGGTAGGGCTTGATTCCAACTCTATTTGAGCCCAGTTAGGGTTATCTAAAATAGACTATTACTTCGCTATAAACGTTGAAAATAGAATCTACAATTACCAATGTATGTAAAGAAAAAAAGCATGGGTCCAAACGCTAAGACACATGTCTAATATTTGAGCCTTAAAGGGCTGGAAATTTTTTTGATCGAAGTTCTGATGTACTGAAGCAAAATGAGAGACACTTTCAGTTTTTGGGAGGAAGGAAAAGATATGCTCGGAAAAAACATGTCAATCTTTGGAACCTTGTACAGCTTGTGGACATAATGTGGATTTTTTGCGCCCATGACACTTTATTCCAACTTATTCTATAAGAAAATGTAAATTTTGTACTATCGAAAATTGTACGAGTCGAGGAAAAAAGGTGGACGGAAAGGACATAAACTTTTATCCACGCACAATTCAAAATTGCGAACTCCCAATAACATGAGAGTTTTTAACACGGATTGATTACGGCTCTACTGATTGCTTACCTTTATAGTGTAGTTTAAAAATTTCTTGTTATACAGAGGCATTGACCCACTCAGGCTTTCCGTCAATGCCTAAAGAGCGATACAGTACTTTTTGACTATATTTTGGGGCCAAAATGTATGCAGACATCTCGTACTGTTAATGATGAAATTTTGATATAACACAGGAGGCGAAAGATCGACAATACGCTAAAATATTATTGACGTGTACCCGCAGTTGAGGCATATGAGCCCGATGTTCGCACAGCGATGGTCGGAAGGTGAGAAAACTGAAAAGCGACACTTGACGGAAATAACTTTTTAACGCCTTTTCCAGAATTTTGACTACCAAAACGACTTTAAATGCTTTTTTTTTACGATAAAAGCGGAGAGAGTGCCACAATTTACATAATTATTGACCTTTACATTTATGCATTTCACCTTATCACACGCATACAAACTGGAGACATTGTCTGAGTCAGTAACGGCGAAATCATCCACATATAGTTACAGTTTCACAAATAGATCGAAACAATAGGCAAGAAAGTGCACAGTTGTGAGGATAGAAAAGATGCAATACAACATGCAGTTGAAATTAAAAAAGTACACACGTTAGTACTTATCATACACAGGAAAAGTTTAGAATGCAAGGCAATCTGACAAAGAGGCTTTTAATTTGTTATCAATGATAGCTTCATAGCTCAACTTATACAAACTAATATATTAATAACG